>NNCB01000416.1:0-18053 GCA_002317545.1 Scenedesmus quadricauda | reverse complement strand
GAGTGTGTTGGGGTCGGCGCGCGCGGGACGAGAGAGAAGGGGTGGGGTGATGCGACGGCGTGCAACGTGTGTGTATGTGATGTGTGTGTGTGTGAGCAAGAGAGAGAGAGGGAGGAGAGTGCAGCTAATAGTGCCATCGGCAACGCTGCCGATGGATGTAGATAAAATCTCAGCCTTTGTTTGTGCCGGCAACCCGATCGCGGCCCGAAAGCCGCCGAATGCCCTGCCACGGCATCGATTTGAAAAACCCATCACAATGTACACAAGAAGCACTGCGTGCAAGCGCGCAGGGGCCTGCTGCCGACTGTCTTCGATATGAAAGTCAGGGCGCGGGGTTTGCCAGGCCAATGCCAATCAATCAACCGACCTAGTTGCGGCGCCGAGCAGCATGTTGAGGATGCGGATCAGGTCGCCGCGCACATTTGAATCGGACGGGAGAAGAGTGGGTTTGGCGACGCAGCTGTGAATGGCGAGCACCAGCAGCAGGATCACGACAATGTCGCGGATCAACTTGCCCCAGCTGCCGTCGTCCTGTGATGTCTTCTTCGCCATGGTTGCCGGTCAGTCCTTGATCGCTTCGATGATGACGAACGCCTGCGCCCAGGGATGGTCGTCGGTCAGGGTGAGGTGGATATGCGCGCTGTGGCCGGGGGGGATCATCGCCGCCAGCCGTTTGGCACGCTGTGCGCTCTGCTGCGCCGCCGCCACGGCCGCCGCCTTTGCCGCCGTTGCTTGTGAGCGAGAAGAAGATCTGGACTATGAGCGCTGGCGCACGGTGCAGCAGATGCAGCCGTTGTTCATCTCGTAGATGTCCTCGTTGGTCTCCAGACCAGGGCGTCGTCGATGCCCACCTGCACGAATCCATCAATATTGCAACATCGGCCGCACGCCAGGCGTCACACTGAGCCAAACTCATGGCCAGCCTGCAAGCCCAAACAACCATGAAAATGTGCCATCCCTGAACGGCGACTGACGGCACAAGGGCATGGCAACTGTGCTGCTGCTTAGCTGCTCAAGTCCAGTGTCTCGAGTTGCCACACTATGCGCACGATTCTTGTGCCTGACATTTCTCCATATTCATTCTCAATAATTGCAATCTTTTTGCAGTGGTTGCCTGCGATGATACATAAGATTCGCTTCAGTACGGAATGGGGTGTTCCATGGCATACACAAAAGCGTCACCGGATTTTGCTCCACCAGGCTCGCTGGTTTTCAAGCCATCAGGCGCAAGAATATTTCGGTGTCCCAAGAAGACATCCGACCAATGCCCTGATCGTATACGGTCCATCTGCTTGGCGTTCCAAGTGATCTCGCCGAAGGGCGCACCTTTGAGAATGTAGTTGATCAGAGTGGTTTTGCCAGCTCCCAAAAATCCCGTGACTACCTGATCGCGACACGGTCGGCGTCCGAGTCATCGTGCCCGCTGCACGCACAAAGCACCGCCAAGGCGTGTGAAAGCTCAATGTCGCGTGCTAAAGTTTTCGGAACGATGGCTTACCTCGCGGAACGGGTGATGGAGGTTGCACGGCCTGGAGGGGCGATCCAACCAAAAATCCCCTCAGGGGCAGTACAGGCAGGACGATTGAAACGCATGAGCCGGCCGGCAACACTCTGATCGCTGGTAAAGACTTGCGAAAGTACATGAGTGTTACATAGTTATGCTGTGGATTCCTCGAGGCACTGGCCTGGCAAAGACGAAAGCTATCAATGACCGCAAAAAGCCTGTTGAAATGGTACAGTACAAGGATGCACGCGCAAACGCGCTACTTCGTCCGTCTTCCTGAGCCTGTACAAAAGATGCGCTGACGATCCTTCAAAACTGTCGCCACAGCTGTCGTCGAAGATCATAGTGCTATCGGACGAGGGGCAATGCGGGGAGGGCATGAGACCGCTGAGCACCGACGAGCACACACATGCCAAGCGTGGTGCGCAGATCAACGCGTCTACCGATACGCTGCGGCCCGCAAATTTCGTCAAGGAGAGCTTTGCCGGCCGCAAACCCAGGCCACTTGACGCGACCGCCGGCCGCGCCGCAACTGGAGAGCTTTATCCGCAATGCCAGCGCGAGCTCGAGTAATCCCCGGCGCCTATGGGCATCCTTGTCGCGGTGATCGCACAGCGACATCGACAATGCGCGGTCCACGACGGCGACGGCACGGGGCAAGACGATGCTTAGTCTTATTGACGTGCGAGCCGGTTCAAGGCATGCAGGGCGCAGAGCCTTCGATCATTAGGGCGCCTGAAGATCCATCAGCACTGGGATCTCCCCACAGCCCGATGGCAGCGCGACGCTCACTGGCCGTCGCTCGAAAGACGGTGTGTATTCGAAGATCTCCCATCCTTCGCCCTCGATCAGCCAGCGGCGCTTGGAGTCGGGGTTGGAAAAGGCGCCGAACACGCGGTCCGGGCTGGCATTGTAGAAGCGCTCGATGCGGAAGGTGCTGTGCACGGCGGGCTTGGTGGCAGTGGTATCGGTCATGGGGGACGAGCGTTTGCCCGGGGCACCGACCACAACTCTGCCCGAACGCTTCTGCTGGCGCCCGGCTCCACCAATCGCCACCCTGTCCCACTTATGCCGAGCATGCAGCCGGCGTTATATCACATGAGTGCATGGCATCGCCCCCTGAGGCGGTACCCATTCAACCAGCCGCCGGCCAGCCACCGCGCTGAGATCGCCCGCCAATCGCCGCGACCCCCACCCCGACCTCCTCCGTTTGGCGATAAGTCGCTGTTTCGGCTCCGCTTTGGCCGCCTCCTTCAGAGCGCGCCCGCCAGCTTGGTCGGCTCCAGCTGTCTGCGAACAGGCCCGCTACATATAGTGGAGGAGGCGGCACGGAGCCAGCAGCACAGCAGGGGTGAGAAAGCTCAGCAGCGCGTGCCCAAGCCGATGCAGTGGTTCCACGTACGCCGCTTGCGCAAGCCGATCATCCTGCATGTCATGGACATCTATGCCCAGCACGGCGTCACCGATTTCGTCGTCGCCTGCGGCTACAAGATGCTGCTGCTCAAGAAGTTCTTCCACGACTGCATTTCATGAGCAACGACTTCACGGTCGCGATCGGCAACGGCCATGTCGCTGCTTCCGGCAAGCTGGTCCTTCGATGTGATTTATCGCAACGCTGCAATGGTGGATGCAAGAGCCTGAATGCTGAGCTGTTCAGGAGCAGCGCAGTAGGGGTCGGCGTGTGGGCGAGCGCCCGGTCAGCATGTGCTGCGACAGCACCAGCCGAAAATGGAGTCTCAGAGGCCAAGCTGAACGCGAAGGTAGCAATCGTACATCATCCGCCCTTCCGACTACCTTTGCTGGCTAGGGACAGCCTGACAGCGTCAGATCGTCTCTGGCGGATGTGTGCGCGGCAGATGAGTGTATGTCAATGGAGTCTTGCACGTGTCTGGTCGTGTAATCGGAGCGTTTGGGGCATCGCGCTTGAATGGGGTTTCTTGCCCATACAGCACTGACTAGATTTCCACACCTCAGGCTCTCTTTGGGTACATCTGTCCGCGAACCTCTCTGGTTTAAATCAAAGCCTAGTTTCTCAGTGAATGCTCCACAACCCGGCGATACGACATAGCTAGCATCTCGTACACTCAATAACCTTTAGGAAAGTCTTTTTCCAGCTCTTTCATTTTCGCTTTTACATTTGTAGCAATTACTTTAGTGGCATTGCTACCATAAGATTGCTTAAGTACAATGGCTGCCAATTGATAGTCCCGCGCTGCCCGTCGCGCCTGCGCGTCGCCCACTCTGGGCTCCACTCACCATTATGAACAAGATACGCACACGAATTATATACTGCTCAGAATCTTTGTTGTTTTGAGCAGTTTTTTCATGTTGGCGGGTCCTTCCCTGCAGGCACAGCAATTTTTCTTGAGACTTTCTACAGGCATGGCTTAAAATCCCGACTTATCATTGCGGTTGCTGATGGTCGGCATGGGCCTGGGCAGCAGCTAGGTCGGCCTGGATGCTTGAGTCTGTGATGGCTGCCTTGCGTCGACACCCCTGCTTGACGTCCTGTATGTGCTGCGATCCTGCTGTGCAGCATAGTGTTTCAAACGAAGAAGCGTTCCAGTGAGCTCGCAGGCACGAGCCGTTAATTCGCCTCCTGGCGGGCGGCGTGGCGCTCGCGCTGACATGCGCATGCGGGCGACTGTGCCAAAAGCTCCTTGCTGCGCTCGCAGTTGGAAGCTTGCGTTGCAAATCCCATGGCTATCCTCTCAGCAAACACGGCGAAAGATATGCAATGGCAAGAACGCTCGGCGCTATACAATCGTACAAGGAAAACACAGGAAATGTACAAGCGTGCGTCAGACACCAGTCAGTGACGCGCCACTCCCTACGCTCTCATCAGCTCGCAACCGCGGTCCAGCGCCACACACACACACACAACACACACGCACGATGCAAGGTGTTGAAAAAGCAGGCCGCCGCAGGGTGTGCGCCCTGCAACGGTATGCCTGCCCGAGCTGCAGTCAACGACGCGCCGCCGGGCGCCGCCGAGCCCGCTGTCGCTGCCAGCGACCGGGTGGCCGCCTTCGCCGCATTACGGCGCGGATAGACGGGCCCCATGCCCGGGATCATCATGAGCGCAGGCCGCTGGCCATGACCCCCTGCTCCAGCGCCTGCGGCAGTCCGCTTGCCGCCGCGGGCCGCCTCGACCGCGAGCCAGGATGTAGCCGCCGTCGAGGGCAGGCAAGATGATCAGGTGACCGCGGCCAGGTTGATGTTCCGATGGCGCAGACCTCGATCAGGTCGGTCCAGCGGTTGGGGGAGGGTGTTGCGCGGGGTGGAGGTGGGAGCATTGCCAGCGTGGAACGAGGATGCGGCCAGTGGGGTGTGGCGAGAACGACGTATTGCAGCGCGCGTGAAAACACGGCTGAGAGTCTGGAGCGCTTGCCGTCCAACCGCCTGGAACGCGCCCCGACTGGCTCGAACTGGCCCAACACGGGGCCGATTTCCTGCAACGCTACGGCCAGGCCCCCCGACGCGAAGCTGTACTTGCTCGCCAGCGGGCAGCCCGCCTGCCCCCGCCACCTGCAGAGTCTGTGCGCGCGATTCGGACCCCTTCGCCACGATGGCCACAGGGCCGCTGACGCTGGTCCGCGACGCCGGCAAAGTCTGTGAAGATTGACTTGAGGCCGCCCAGCACAACGCCTGAGATGCGCTTGAACCGAGGTAGTACGGCCTTCCTGCGGACGCGCGGGGTGGCGGAATGGTAGACGCACCGGACTTAAACGTGGGCTTAGGCCCGTGGGGGTTCAAGTCCCCCCGCCCGTACCAGCAGCATTCCCGGGCCGCACGATGATCAGCCCGGGCGACGTCGCAATGGGGTGATGGAGCCCAGATCGCAAGCGCGATACGATTGCAGCGATTGCCGCAGCTACGGCACTTCTCGTCACGAGCATGCCGAGCCCTCCACCCATGACGCCCCCTGAAATCGCAACGATCAGCATTCCCAGAAGCAGCATCGCTGGATGCCGCGCGACTCCAGCCGCACCTGCGGCTCCCAGGGCCCGCGCGCCGATGAGCGAAGCAGCTTGAACGTCCATTTTATACTCCTTGGGAAAAACGTTGATTATACAGTTGAAATCTCAGTGCAGATTGATCGCGTCGTTCAGGTAGAGCGACGTGAGCAGCGCAAACACATAAGCCTGGATACCTGCGACCAGCAGTTCGAGCGCTCGCTGACTGCGACTTGATGGCGGTCACCACGCGGCCATGCTGGGGGGAGCGAGCGTGCATGTGCGTGCGTGATTTGGTGCGCATGCGTGCGCATGTTGGTGTGCAGCCCAAGGTAGCGCGGGCGTGCGTACGCTGAGGTGTGTGCTAATGTGTTTGCGCGTGCACGGGTGTTGCGTGATCCGCATAAGGACCTCCCCCGACGCACCCCGCAATACTGGCCCGTTGGCTGGTCCTTTCACCAGACAAGCGGCACACCCGTTCGGACCACGGTGCCAGCCATGCACCGCGAACACGCACTTTCCATTTCACAAGCCACGACCCGGCTGCCTGGGCCCTCTCGCCCACCTGGTCAGACGCCGCCTGGAAGGTAGTCGCCCACCCGCCGCAGTACGTCCCCTGCGCGCACCCCCGCGCGCTCCGCCACGCCGCCCGGCGTCACGTCCGGCACGCGCACCCCTGGCAGGTACGCGCTCTCGGCCTTGCCCACTGTGCTGATCTGGTCGAGGGGGCGTCGGCGGGTGTGCGGTTGAGCCGCATCATATGCGACCGATGGCCAGCAGGCGGCATGCAGGGCCCGGCACCATGGGCGGCCTGATCGGGGCGGCTGCTGCCGACCGGCTGGGCCTGGATTTGTGAGGGTGAACCAACCGTACACTGCAAATCGTTCCCCCTTGCTGTCCCCCTCGCCGCCGCGCGGCCTGCCGTGTCTGCCTCGCCTACGCGCGGCCGACCTGGGCGAAGAGCACGGCGAACGCGAATATGCTGTTTGCGATGACGCCCGCGCTGATGACGACCGCGCGCTGCCCAAGGGGGCGGTTGTTCAGCAGGTCTGCGTTGCGCGCGTGCCGTGGGGTGAAAATGTGGGTGGCTGTGCCGCGCGCGACCGGGCTGAGGGTGGCGGCGCAGACCAGCCGCCTGCTGGGCTGCAGCGGCCCAGCAGCTGACCTGCCCCTCCCCATGAAGTGGTGCAGGCGGTGCAGAAGCCGACGCTGGTGATGGCACCGAACAAGACCCTGGCGGCGCAGCTGACGGGAGTTAGCGGCCCACGACAACCGCTGGTTGCGCGCGTCAGCATTGCGACGATGTACAGCATGATGGGCTCGAATCAAGCCGTCCACCATACCTTCATCGACAAGGATCAGCTCCGCCTTGAAGCCGCGGTCTGCGTTGTCATCGGGGAAGGCCACGTAGCCGCCCAGGGGCACCGCGCGCAGGCAGTCTCGACGGACCCGCCCTCAAACTGCGATTTTCGCATCCCGCAGCCGCATGGATGGGTTGAGCAAGCGCCCCGCCAGCGGCGTGGCGGAGGGGACGCGCGTGCGAAGCGGGCTCGGGTGTCCTGCAGGCGCCGCAAGCTTGCTGGGGCAGGGCCGCCGCACCATGCCGCGCGCGCACCTTGCGCTTGAAGAGAGCCGGCCCGAACCCAATCGATTCGGTGACGTGGATGCCCTGAGCCGCGCCGCCAGGAAGTGGCCGCACTCGTGGATTGCAATGATCGCCGCCAGTCCACCCAGCGCCTCCACAACTGGCCACGCGCCCTCACGCCACGCCGGAGCCCACCTCGCCGTCCGCAGCCGCCTCGGCGCGCAGCTGGTCCTGTCGGCGAATCCCGCCGCCGCGTGGCGGCTGCTGGTCCACGCAGCTGGACTCGGCATGCTGGTGCGATTGCCTGCTGCGCCGGCGCTGCCCGGCAACCTGCGCCGCGAGCGAGATCGTGCGTTCGACTGGCGCGGCGGTGATCTTCGACGACCAATAGGCGAACGCGTCTCGCCGCATGGTGCTCAGCCCTCCCACGCACGAGTGGTGGGCTGCGCACACCCGCGGCCTTGGAGCACCGTCTTGCGCGCGCGGCTGTCCAGATGCCATCTATGGCACCGTGCCATCAGCGTGTGAGACCGCAGTGACTGCATAGCGGCAACGGTGGCTGTGGTTGTGCCGTGCTCCAGCACTGTTTTGAGTTTGCTCAGCGCTTCGTTCTGATGCACGCAGTGTAATCAATTGCGCGAGAGGAACAGCTTTGTGCGATATCTCAAAGCTTGGACGCAGGCCATGGGCAAAAATCGGTCAAGGAGCCGCAAGAGCCGCTCGAGCCACACTGCTGGTACAAAGTATGGTCCATAGCCTATGAATCCTTGCTTGTTAACAGCACTAGGGGTGCAAGGGTCCCATCACGATAAGCGCCAGACTCCTGTGCCTCCATGCTGGCCTTACGAGGCACCTGAATCGACAACAGGGGCATGCTGAGCTGCAACGCTACCTGCCTTGTTTATTGCTGACATTCAGGGATCCACGTGGATGTTCGTCACTGCATGCCCTGCACCATGCCAAATATCAGGGGATGCTGGAATTGCGTCCTGACCGCCCGTGCTACGGCACTGTTGACACTGATCTAACACTGCAAGCTCGCCGCAACACCTTTGTCATTACAACAACTTCAATGGGCCCTGCTTATTGCTCTGCTCCTTGTCATTTTGAAAAGTCGGGACCTTGTGGCATGAATAGCCTCAGTGACGCCATGGGCTGTCAACCTTCGCACCACGCCTGTGGTGCGAGAGGTACCTGTGTGTTGCCCAGCCAGCTGATCGTTCTGGTGAATTGGTGGCCAGTGGCCTCGAGTACGCCACAGCTCGTGAAAGACGATTTTGCGTCGGCCTATTTCAATTTGGGCAATTCGTACATGAACCTGAGCTTATGACGCCGCGTCCTCACTTGTCACTAGCTAGCCAACCGCTGTGCTCCACAATCCACCCCAACCACGCAGCGGTCACCCCGAGGCCCAGCTGTCGGCGCCATAGAGCAACAGGGTGGGGCAGGTGATCGCGTCCCACAGCGCAGCAATGTCATCCTGTGGCATGTCGAACGCGGGCCAGACATTCAGATAATTGTCGAACTTCCAGCTCCAGCTGCCATCTTCGTTGCGGCTGATGCCATGGATCGTCAGGTGCCGCGCCTGCGCCTCGTCAGATAGCGTCCTGCTCATCACGCTGGCATCATGCGTGCGAGCGCGGGCATTGTGCCGACGACCACCATGCATGTTTATGTGCGCATTGTCCAGTGCGACTCTGCCGTTCGTGTCTTATCATGCCGCCGGCACTACCCAGCTCGCCAAGATCGATTGCTTATGACCCCAATCTCATGGTCGTCACAGCCATCTGTTGCTTCTGGTAGTGATACGAAATTGGCGGTGAACGGCATCCAGAAGCTTGCCTAATTGGTCGTTATACATTCCTGACATAAGACATGCGTGTATCGGTCTCACCTTGCCTCGCCGAGCGCTGTATGCCGCGCACCGTCCCCACCATTGATGTTCCAGCTCAAACCTGCGCGGAACCTGTGCCATTGGCGCATGCGCCATGCGCTCCGGCTGCCGGCTGCTTGTCAGTAGCGGAACGTCACACACGACGACAAAAAACGCGCTCGTGATCAAAGCGGAATATTGTCGTGTTTTCTGTCCACGGTTGCATCGGGCGCGATCCAGGCGGAGTCGCAGCTTCGCGGAGCCCCGGTGCGATCCGCTTGCGCGTGTTGTGCGGATGGATGACCTCGTCTAGCCGCGCGACGCCCTACGAAGAGTTTTGTCAACCAGATACAGAACACGCATGAACATGATTTGTCTATAAGAAAGAAGATATGCTGATCACCGATGAGCAGGTAAAAGCGAAAAGACTAAAATTACAAAAAGCATAAACAAGAAATGACTTTACACGAAATACTGTTCTGGATATTAAGTCTCTGGGCTATAGTAGCAGCCATATTTGTGGGGTCGAGGCTCACGGGTCATAGCGCAGCTCTGCTCATGCAGAGCTCGTCGCTGCGAGCGTCCATCCATACTGCCGGCCCGTGTACCTGAATTGGCAGGCCGCGCAGAGCTTGTCGATTAGCTCAGCCGTCTGGGATTCGTTGTGTCCCTGGCGCTTCGCTATGCGCCGTCGGGCATGTACGGCGCGAACGACAAGAACCGCAGCATGGACATCCGCTCGGGCGACGAAGCGCTGGAAACCCAGCGCCATCCTTTCATCCGTGCCCATCCCGAAACCGGCCGTCCCGGCCTGTTCGGTTGCGCCGGTTACATCATCGGCTTCGATGGTCTGGACGATGACGAGGCGCTGCCTTTGCTCTACGAACTCATCCAGTGGCAGGCCGACGTCCGCGAACGCGCCTCCAACGCGCCGGTTTCGCCGTCGATTACGGCGACCGGTCGCGGCGCCCGATGGCGGCACGGACCCTGCCCAACCGTGCCCCTCTAAATGCAGCAGGTATGGCTGGCCGGGCGTGCTTTCTGAGGTGTGGCGTGTGCTGATGGACGGCGGCGGCCTCGTTGTAGTTGACGACCAACAAGGCGGCGCCGTCCTCGGACCGGATGCCGCTCCTGGCGGGCCCTGCAGCTGCGGCGCAGCGGCGCCCTGCTGGCCGCCGCCCTCGCTGCCCCTGGCGGGGCGCCGGACCCTGGCAGCCCGAGGCATTGGGTGCTGCCGCTGGTGCAGGCAACGATGTTTGTCGCAACGTTGGCGGCGACACGGTCCCTGGAGGCTGCCTCGGGCTGCCACCTGCAGTGCCCAGCGGCCGCTGACGAGTGTTGCACCACGTCAAAAGATGATTAGGTGTGCATTGTAGACCAGCTGCATTCTGTTGTGGCTGTGTGCTGTGCTGCATCACTGCAAGGATGGGGGTGATTGGTAATGACGACACAAGCCGTTTCCAAAAATGTAAACCAGTAATTGCAGAACTACCAAATCTTTATGTAATCGCCCCTGTTCGCCGCAATGATAAACTTTGATGTTATCCAGGCAATGCCAGCACTGTGTAATTGCGCACGACAGGCTTTGCCTACCACGGTTTTGTCTTCATACAGCTCCCGGAGCAGGCCCGAGGTTTTAGCTACCGGTGCGCCCGTCTCGTTGGGATGTGCCTTACCACTAGCGATTCTCGTTATACGGGCACCGTTGACAGTACCAATGGAGCGCCATACGGACGGCTTCTCGCCAGAAAAATGCTTCGGTCAATGTCAATACGGGTACCATGGGCATGGAAGGACACTCGCTCCCCATGATGCGAAACGTCGGTATTGATTTCAACCTCAGTTTTTAAGTACCCTACATTTAACGAATACGGACCACATTCTTGACGGCTGCGGCGGGGCACTCTGACTGTGTAGCCTGAGACTGATGGGTGCGTGCGCACCACGGTTGTTGGGTGCCCCGCGCCAGGGCTCCGTGGCCGAGCTGGGGATAGTTTGAGCGAAAGACAGCTGTTTTAATGGATCCTGTTTTTTTCCTCGTGAGATTATGGCCAGGCTGCTTGTGGGCAGCACCTACTGTGTGGCTGCACCTCGTACCATTACTCATTCACCTCTGTGGACTCCTCCTGAACTGAAGCCTAAACACTTCATTCTGCAGTCATTGCAAGCGGCCGGACGTGGGCGCTGCCGCTGTTTCAAGAACTGTGTAACCAGCCAGTAGTACTGCCGCAAATTTGGATGTGCTTGTAGATCGAGGATGCAGTTGAGCGGCAGCAGGCCAACATGACACACCGTGCGACACCGCTGCTGTCGCACAAGCGCGGACGGCTGTGCCCTGGCAGTGCCTGCGGCTCTTACGGCTGGGCCTGCTGAGCAGTCGCGCAATGGTGTGTATTGCTATGCCACAGGGATGTGCGAGTCAGGCAACTGTAAACTACTGAACTGCACGGACCAGGATCCGGGCGAATTGCAACTTTCACTGAACGCTACCGTTGGGCATAAGACAGCTATGAAAATTAGAGCTTACGATGCCATAGGCATTGCTGGCGCTGTGGTCTGGAACATGGGGCTGCGCCTTCGAAGCATGACGTGCAGCAGCTGTGGGCCCTTGAGGGTCTTGAGCGTCTTCAACGCGCCCACCAGCGCCTTGACGTCGTGGCCGTCGATCGGGCCGGTGTAGTGGAAGCCCATTTCCTCGAACAGCGTGGATGGCACGAACATGCCTTTCCAGTGCTCTTCCCAGCGGCGCACGAAACGCGCGGGACCACTGCTGCGCTTGTCGCCGAGCAGTTTCTTGCCGCCCTCGCGCAATTCATGGCGGTTGCCAGTGACCCCAAATGCCCACACACGCGCCATGCAGCCTGCTGCTGCCGCTGCTCCTGCTGCTGCCGCTGCTCCTGCTGCTGCCGCCGCTGCCGCCGCCGCCGTCGCTGCCGCTGCTGCTGCTGCCGCCGCGCCGCTGCCGCTGCCGCCGCGGCCGGGTCGATGACGTCGTTGGCCTGAGCTGCGCTGTCGCTGCCGCAGCGCACTGCCGCTGCCGTGACGCTACTGCCGTCGCTGCTTTTCCGATTCTCTGGGCATGAACCTTTGCGGAGCAGCCCTAGCCGAAGCAATGCTGTATTGCAATAGTAATACAGGCCCGCAGCCGCATCGCCGCCGCGCATGCGCACGCAGCGGCCGCCCCCCAGCCATCGGACGAAACCCGATCGACACGCTTCAAGCTGAAGGCGGGCTGCGACCGACCTGAAGGCGACCGGCTCGTCAGGCTGCAGAAGTGGATGAGCGCCGGCTATCAGAAGACGTGCTCCTGTTCCACGCCGCGCAATGACGGCTCGCCGAGACGCAGGAGACCATCGAGATGATTCGCACCACCCACCCGACGCATCGGCGTCAACTTCGACTGACCGCGCTGTCCGCGGCACTCGCGCTCTGCGCGCTACCGGCAGCCGCCAACGCAGCTGGTACGTATTGCATCGGCGGGACCGTGGGAGGGGGCCGCTTGAGAGTGTGCGGAAATAGGGCCCTGGGGGATCCACGAGCTTGTTGGGGGAGGCCGCCGAGAGGGCAACCTGCGCGGCGGCGCCTGCAGGGCTGGAGGCAGCAGGGTCTGCAGCTGGCGGCTGCCGAGGCCGGCCATGAGGGAGGTGGACAGAATGCTGGCCAGGACCTGCGCGCGGCGCAGCACGGCGTGCGGAATGGGGGTTTCGGTCAGAGCGGAGGTCCCCGTAAGGCAGATACCTGGGACGATGCACTGGAGGAGCAGCGAACAGTGCAAAATGCGGTTCAGGTCTGTTGCTGTTCATCGATCCCTTGCGCGCAAACTCAAAGCGACTCGTCGCCGGCCGAAAGTCAGGCCTGTCTGCGTGCGCGCGCGGTCTGCCGCACCTGGCAGGCGATCACCGCGCGCCACGACTTCCCGACCCCCGCCGCGCGCCGCGGCGCCGGCCGCCGGCAGCCGTCGAGCAGCTTCAGGGCGTCGAGCCGCAGCCGCAGCGCCGTCAGGCCCAGGCAGAGCAGCGGCCCCAGCGGCAGCGCGGACGCGAACACCGCGGCCAGCCCCGTGTCGCGCACCAGGGCCGCCACGTCCTCAAACATGCTGCCGCCATCAGGCAGCGGCGGGCGTGCCGTGTCGGCCGCCGCGAGGCGCAGCAGCGCCGCGGCAGGCCCGCCGCCGCCGGCGCCGCCGCTGCCGCCCTCTGGGCTGCCGCCCGCGCCGTTTGCGTACGGCTGGCGGCCCTGACGCCGCCGCCTGGATCCAGAGCTGCTGCTGCTGCTGCCTTCGACGCAGGCCGCGTCGCTGCCGCTGCCCTCTTCGGCCCCTGCGCCGCCAGCCGTCCTCCCCTTTGCATGTCCTCCCCCCACCCGCGCCGTTCGCCGGCGGAGACGCCCACCTGTCCCTTGCGAAGCAAAAGTGGCTGCCCGGCTTGCCGGGTTTAAGTCTGTCGCTATGCTGGACTATCTCCAGCGATCAGGGGTATTTGTTGCGTCCCGACCGGGCGGGAAACGCCGTGGTAAGAAGCGCAGATATGAGTTTCGCGATATACTAGTTTTGAGGAGCGCTCTGATTCCGGTGCTTCTGTAGATTCCGGTGCTTCTGTTTCTAATCTAAAGAAATCCCTGTCTATATTTCAGAAAATGAAATGGTGCCCTGCACATCATCTAGTGAAGCGCGGAAAGTTCATCAGCATCGCGAAGCTGGCGAAGAGCTGCAGCCCCTCGGTAAAGCCGCCGAACATCGCGAGCGTGCGCGCGATATCCTCGTCGCTGTCGACGCCGAAGGTGCCCATATAGTCGTGCTGGCGCGCACGTCTCTCATATTCCGTAGGCGCCGCGCCAATTTGGCCGCGTGGACCGGATAGAGGTGGACGCAGGATGCGGGGGCAGGGCTTGATGTTTTCGAGCCAGGCTATGGGTGTAATGGTTCGCTGCGACCGCCTCAAAGAACCGCACTCGGGGGTTGAATCACAATCCTGCCTACCGGCGGCCTACGTACAAGAGCCGTTGCGCGAAATCAACGCCACCCACCTCCGCGACAAACGCATCGTGTCGGCTATCAAAGGCACGTACCACCACCACACTCAGCAAGCACACACACATGCACATGCAGGCACGCACACAAAAACACACACGCCACACACGCGCACGCACAGACACACACGCAGACGACCGACCGCAGCCGGCCGCTGACTTTGCTGTTCGATCCCGACCAGGGATTGGACGAACGCATCGCGATGGAACAATTTATCGCCTGAGAGTCATAAAAGGCGGCAAAACCCCCTTGATAAAGTTGTCGGTTGGCGGCAAAGGGGCCGCCTTGTCCGCTTCGGCGGTGTGTTCCTCGGTAGCTCAGCGGTAGAGCAATCGACTGTGCACCCCGTCCCTGGACCACGTCAAGCCGGTTTGCGCATCACCGCGCCTGCCGGACGTTGCCATTCGGCACCTGTTTGGGCAGGCAGCGGGCAGCCGCAAGTGGGCCGTGCCTTCCTGCGACTGACTGCAGGGTCCAGGCATCAGCAGGGCGTGCGTGTCGCGTGCTTCCTTGGGTTGCTTCACTTCGGACTTCCGAAGTCGCGCGCCGACCTTGATCACTGCAACGCCGCCAGCGAGCTTCGCCAGACGCCTCCAGTGCCGCTCGTTAATCGACCTTGTCAATCCGTGCGTCGGTCTGTTTTGCGTGGCGGCGGCGATCAGCCGAGCGCCTGAGCATGAGTGCGGGCAACATGAACCGTCACGGCCAGCAGGACATTGGGAGGAAGAGCTTAAAGCCATAATGCCTCGCAAGGAGTGCACAATTATGCGGCGCACTGCTGGAGGATTTGAAACCGCGTAGACGACAGCGTGTTTCCACCAAAATGCACTACAAGTGCAGGCCATGCATTGGCGCTCAAGGCGGAAACCGCACGTACCCCATTCTCGCGGCGTTCGGGCGTCCCTGCAAAAGACGCTTAACACCCCAGCGCGCCTGGCCGTTGGCTGGCAGGTCAGCAAGGCCGCGAAAGCACAATAGCCGGAACGCGGTCGCGGCCGCGCTGTCACAATCACGCGCATAATTGTCATCGCCGTGTCGCCGGGCCGACGCGGTAATGACGCCGACGCGGGGCAAGGAGCGAGCGACGTTCGTCGTTTCGTTTTCGATAAAACCTGAACAAAAAGGTCTCCCCCATGGCTCGCTGTCCGGCCGGGGGGAGATCCGGGGCGTGCGTGCGGCCTGCTGAGGACGCCGGGACATCGACGAGCGTCGCGCTGTGGCCGAATTTGAGGCAACAACCGCGGCCCGCGGGCGTCACAACGACGATCCCGCTATAGTCGGTCAAGGGGAATGGCCCGGTATCGACCAGCGTATAACGGCAGATATGAACCAAGCCGCTGCTTTGCTCGACCAGTTGCTCGACAAAGGCCGATCCATCGGGCGTCGTCACCCGGCGGAGCGCGCCGGGCCGGACTTCCGGCCCGACGGGAAACTCAGCACTGGTGAAAAAGCCGCCTTCGGTCAGCCGGGGCATTCCCTCCCAGTTGACGAAGGACCAAACAAGATCTGCCGGGGCATCGAACCGCGCAGCAACTTCAGCGCGAGCCACGATCCTGGCGGACCCACAGCCTGAGCCCAAGGGCCGCCCAGCAATCCGCCGAACAAGGCCACGACAGCGCCGGCGTCGTCGCTCCGGACAACGCCGCTGCGCTGCGCACGCCGCGTGTGCTTCGGTGACGCGATTCGATGGGCGGCCGCACCGCGTCTTCTTCGGCCGTGTTCGACTGCTTCAGCTCGATCGTGTCCGCCGTCGTCACGTTGACGGGCGTCGACTGTTCAAGATTGGGGTTCCGGATCAGCGTCCCGGTAACGACAATTTCGCCCCCGGTGGTCGCACCATCCTGCGCATCCTGCGCATAGGCAGGAGCCGAAACCATGGCCACGCTCATGACGAGCCGGCGCGGCGCCGAGCTTCAGCTTGGAAAATTGGGTTTTCTTCACAGTGCAGTCCCTTGCTACTGGTGGAATGGAGTACCCGAGCCCTGTTTTGTCGGTTGAAGCCGACGCACAAACACCCCGATGAGCGGTGATCCTTCGCTGAGCCCCGTCGAGGGGCGAGCGATAGACACGTGCCGCAAGAACGACGCGGCACGCGGCCGGCCGGCTGCAGCGTTGCTCCCTGAGACATGTGCCCCTGTGCCAGGCGTGGCATGACCTGAAGGCGGTGGAGGCATCATCCGACTGCGTGAGCCCCGCATGAGCGGCTTCAGCGTTGCGGGGTCGGCTTCGGCAACGCTCGGGGCATCAACAGGTTCTGGACCTGCGCGCTCGACCGACGCTGAGAGGGCGGGTGTCAAATCGGCGCGGCTGACGGGTGCGACCAGAAGCGAGATGAGATTCTCGTTCATCGGAACAGAAGCGTTACGCCAGGGGTACGGCAAGGCCGCTGCGTCGCATGGCGCGAGAGCTCCACCGTGGCGTCATGCCAGCCACCTGGCCAGGGCGTCGATGAGGGGCTCCCCCACTGCAACAGCAGCAGGTTCGCCGCCGCGCCACCCAGCGCCGCCACCGCTGCCGCTGCTGCCGCGGCCACTTCGACGGCAGCCGCCCGCAAAAGACGGGCAAGGTCCACAAGGCCGAGGGCGCGACGGCGGTCAAGCAATTACAGGTCTATCGCTACGACCCCGACAGGCCAGAACCCGCTTCGACACGTTCGAGATCGACACCGAAACTGCCAGGCCCGCTGTCTCGATGTCTGCCCCAAGATGAAGCACAAGAATCCGTCGTCCGCCGACGTGCCGCGATGGCAAGCCGCTGCTCTCCAGGCTGCCTGTGCCGACTGCAGGAGCGCCAGACCGGCTCTAGCTGCGGCAACCACATCGAGACTGCTGCGCCTACTGCAACATCGCGACGGGGGAAGCATCCTGTGACGGATAGCTCGGAAAAGAGCGACCACGACGCAGCAAAATCGCGGCAGCCGAGTAAACTGTAGGAGTTTTATGGGAATGATGTACCGTAATCCAATGTAGTGCGACTGATCTGTTGTCGCGCACGGTGCCGGCCACCTCATGCAGCACGTGTCACAGGTGCTGGTCCAATGAACGTCGGATCCCATCGGCTCCATGCACGGGCACAAGCATGCGCACGGGACACACACCTGATGCACATGTTGCAGTTCAATTCAATGCCATGGCCGTGAACTGTCATTGTTTGCGGGTATCACCAGCAACCGCTGGTTGGAGTGAAGCGCCCGGTTCGGGACGTCCCGCCTTGAGCTCAGGAGACTCATCCGTTCTCTGCACGCAAGCATCCTGGCTTGCAAGTATCGGCGGACAGGTCACGGGCAGTGATACTCGTCTGGCTTTGTGCATTCTGCGCTTGCCTCCAGCTTGTTACTGCGGATTCCCGGTGAGACGGTGTCGGCCGACTACAACTGCCAAGGTAGTTGAAGTATACTTTCATGATTCAACAATGGTACGGAAGTCTGCTTAGAGGTCTTATCTAGAGGCATGGCAGCGTCCCGCGACAATGAGGTAATTGGGCATATTGGGTTGGAAGAAGGCGAAGCGATTGCTAAAAAACTAGAGCAGATTGATAGTGCCAAAACCAAGCTCCAGGTAATCAATCTTAAAGAAGACCTGTCCCGCGTAATATTGACAGTGCGTCTGTTGAAAAAAATAAGAAACGGTGATGGCTATGAGGTGCTGGCCTGCGCGCACGCTCCTGCTCGCAGCGCTGGTCTGCATTGTTCCGGCTGCGAGTAGGGCTGATGGGGAGGCCCTGCGCGACTGGTGTAGGCGACTCGACAGCGAGACTCGCCTTTTGTGCAGCTCATATGTCACGGCTTCGTCGCCATCTGAGCGCGAGGCGGCATCGGCGATTTGGAGCAAGCTAGACGCCGCATCATGTGAGTTACCCTCGCCAAAGCAGCAATAATCTACGTAATCGCACCTTTGTGGGGTGTATGACGGTGAGCCTGCCAAGAGCGATCAGCAGGACCGGTGCCCGCTCCATGGCGGGGCGGCATTGCCTGTGAAGCACGGTGATCATGACGCAATGTGCTCCGCGAGCTCGTGCCCCCCTGCCACGATGCGTTTTAGATCAGCGCGGGATGTCAGATAGCTGCAATCCAGCTCGAATGTGAAGAAGGTGGTTGCACCCGGCAG
>NNCB01000415.1:0-18054 GCA_002317545.1 Scenedesmus quadricauda | reverse complement strand
TGTGCGGTAAGAGCGCACGGTAATTATAGGCGCCGAGTAGTGTTATGGGTAAACCTTGCGTGCTGAAATGCCCAATCGTGGAAGACCAGAGTATATCTTTATAAAGGCGCGATGATTCGCGCCTTTATTGTTTTAAAATGACGATCCTAAAGTATATACTTTGGTGGAAATTAAGACGCCTGCTTTTTAACAGCTTTCTGCTGGGAGCTTCTTTGCTCTTGTGTTTTTCTTTTGGTATCTTTATAATAGCGAACCGGGTTCCGGTGATACATGTTTTGTGTAACTTGCCCTTGCACAACGCTGTGTCATACAGGGGATGGCCCTTATGGCGCTCTAGTCTTCTTATAGTGTTTTCTTCTTTATTAGCGATGCAATTGTGGGTCGGGTTTGTGACCCTGCAGCACTTCATCTCCACAATACGGAAATTCTCCCAGATTTGGTCCTGCTGCCGGCACGGGAGCGCGCATCATTCGACGACGGTGGGGCGGTCCGTTCGACAGCCGCTGCACCGATGACAGGAAGCAGTATCGATGTCCTTCTTTTCCCGCTGGTTCAAATTCAATTCGCAAGACATGGCGATCGACCTCGGCACCGCCAACACCGTCGTCTATGTCCGCGGCAAGGATCATCCTGCACGAACGGTGGTGACAATGCGCTTTGCGCCTGATGATCAGCGCGCTGAAGTGCAGTTCCTGGAGTTTGATGAGGTGGGTGAATTCTGAACTGTATAGGATATTGTTATTATATTCGTGTTGAGCAGGATTCGTCAGTTTGATGGAATGGTGATGGTCGCGCACGGGTTTCAATCACATCGGCCAACACAGCAAGAAGCTCCGCAGGGGTGAGTCAGGGGCCGAGCAATGCTTCTCACCCATGGCGATTGAGCAGGGCGACGCTGCCAAGAAATACGATCCAATCGCACGCTTCAAGCTGGCATGCTTGCCGAGTTCACTAAAGAGAATATCGAGAAGGGGAAGAGACTAGGCGGGCCAGACGTCGATGCAAATGTGTACGCCTTCCATAACCTCGGGGATAAGGATGCCACAACGTTTCTCAATGCGCTGAAGAGCAATCCCAGCCAGAGGGTTGACTCGGTCTTGTCTCGTAAGGTGATAGCGGGAAATGTTTGTTGGTGATGGCGATGGCAGTTGGCGAAAGTGGAAGCAATACTGGGATTAATAGTAGGGGAAAAGACAACAAAAGAAATAGCCGAAGCCTTGTACATTTCCGAAAAAACGGTAGAAAACCACCGTTCTAACCTGATGCTGAAACTGGATGTAAAGAATATGGCAGGATTAGTAAAAAAAGCCATTATGCTGGGCTATATTTAAGCGGTTGCAATACCGCTCAATCGCTGAATGATTAGTTCAATCTATTTAGAAATCAATCATGCAGCCCCCGGCTGCGGTCCCCAATTATATTCGCCGGTAACGAACAGAAATGCCGTGGGCGGCAAGCAGCAGTCCAGCCAGGTCCACTCCGCTGCGACGGGCATGGTAGATGTCCAACCGTATTGTTTTATTGCAGGTCGAGCCGGCGTAAGACACAACTGACTATTGGCGTGTTTCAGCTCTCGGCGCTGTCGCCGCGCGCAGCACGCGCAGCAGTCTCTCCCCTGCAAAGATCTGTATAGCCCGGCCACTATCGTGAACTGCTCTCCATGTGAAACCTCCTGACTCAGCCTGGGCTGAGCTAAGGTGAAGGTTGAGTTGGGCCCAGGTCGGTACTGCGGTTTGCGCACGCCAGCGAAGGTGAGGCACAGCTCGGCTGCTGACAGTTCTGATCAAACGACTAGGCGCGTGGAGCCTTGCGCACGCTCACCATCGCTTTGACCGTGCGGGCATACGTCCCAGGGCAGCACGCCAGCAGCAGCAGGGACGCTTTCCTGAATGTCATGGCAAATTCATTCCGGGATTTTGTGGTGCTCGACCGTATGCGGGCCCGTCAAAATGGAATGAAACACGGGAAAATTTCGCCAATATTCACACACGGACACGCTTGGTTAGTCACAGGCGACGTCCTACCGTTATCGATCGAATGCGCGCTAACCGGCGTCGTTAAAAAGGTACTTTCAGGATTACATATTACATAATTCAGGTGTTTTGTAGCATGGACTCCGTAACACTGGCGAAAACCGGCAACACGGGCAGAAACCGTAGTCAAATCTGCAAATGTCAATTATCTTTTGTTCGATTTCCTGGTTGGGAACTACCGATGTCATCAAAGGCCTGAAAAGAGGGGTCAGGTTCATTTAATTGATCTGCGTTGCGTCAGAACCGGGGCGGAGTCAACGTTTTCTGGCGACCGTAAGAGATGGTCGTGATGAATGGGGGCGCGTTTGATGAGCAGTGAGCCGGTTATGGTGGGATATGTGCTGGTGCCCGCGACAGTCGCGGCCATGACAGCGGTTGCCAACCACGCACACACACACATGCATGCATGTCTAGACAGCGAGTTCCCTGGTTCAGCGCTCATAACCCAGGACTTCCAGTAATGTCAAGCTACTTGGCACCGGTGCTGAGGACTACCTTGCTCGCGGCTCTACGAAATCGAACTGGAAAACAGAACGCCGAAATTTCCGGTGCGCGGAAGAGCATGGTCGGCAGCGGCGACCGGTCAGATAAAATCCGGACGTACAATTATCCGCAATCCCGCGTGACGCACTGACAATTACACTAAGCACCTTGTTCTGGTCATGGCGCGACATCATCTCGCTGCTGTTGTCGGCCCTGGGCCAGCTTCAAGATCACCGCGCACTGACCTTATCAATTTGGCTGCGCATTTTTGCTGCCAATTTCCTCAGCACATGAACTGGCCCATGCACACATTGAAGGCAACTAGTTGCTGTGTGTGTGGCGACAGGTCGATCACATTAGTATCGTGCTCCCATTTGCCTGCCGGGCAGAGTGATGCAGCCCTTTGTGCACAGACTCATTCAAGTGTGTTTCTCAGCTATATATATAGGTGTTTTGGCACATGATTGTTATCAGCTCGGTGCATTCATGTTCACAAGGGTTGTAATGCCACGAGATGCGGGTTGCACGAGGGGAGTGTCACTTGCTCTGCCACGAATCTCAGCCCTGCAGCTTGGAGAGCACGGGCGGCTGGTGCAGGCCTGCATGATGGCGTTGAGCAGCGGGCGGTTGGCTGGGTCGAAGAAGCCGCCAAGGTTTTGCAGTGAAAGGATGCTTGCAAGGCGGGCGTACGATCCCGTGCCAGAAGCTCAAGCGAAGGGCAATCGTGCCCTGAGCCGATAGCTGCAAAGAGGGTTACGTCCGGTGCACTAGAATCACGAGGTTAAATGCAGAGTGTGGTCTGGGATGAAACCCTCTTGAACGCAAAAATTGGCTTTCCTAGCTCTGCGCCGCCTCAAGTTCGAACGAACGAGAGGGCTATCACATTCTGTTTTGCATCTGGAGGTTATGCATGCATTTCCGCCCCTTGCACGACCGTGTGGTCGTCCGCCGCATCGAGGCCGAGGAGAAGACCTCGGGCGGCATCATCATCCCGGACACCGCCAAGGAAAAGGCCAGGGGTGCGATAGAAGCGGCGCAAAAGGTCGGTGATGCGGCGCAGGATGTCGGCGACGCCGCGCGGGAAGCGGTGAAGTAATCGACGCTAGGATCTAGGTGGCGGAGGATGGTGGTTTTGCGCCGAACTCGGGTTCTTATGCAAACAAGTGCTGCGCAAGTGCTGTCAAAGGCCGTGCCTGCAATTGCCAGCGAGTTCACCTGGCTGCGATGCAGTGCTAAGGGTAGTAGGTAGTACGATTCCCTTAAAATTGGCGAGTGCCATCAATTCTTGGTTCGCGCTGGTGTGACAGTCAGCGTGATTTCTCACAGAGTCGTCTGGCCTTCAGAGGTACCTCTTTGCTCTTGTCCTTTCCATTGTCCTTGCTTTTGCCTTGGCCGCCTGTGGCGCATCCAGCGGACGATAGGTGCAAGCCGCCCGGCAATGCGCACGGTCAGGGCCACAGACGTTTGAAGGACCCACCAGCCCAGATGGGGAGGCACAGCGATACCCCGCGGCTCTGCCGAATATGCGCGAGCAGGTCCGGTGCCCACAGCGTCGACTTGCCCGATCCGTCGCTGCCGACCACCGCGATCAGGGGAGCGAGGTCGCCCCCCCATCAATTCAGCTCAATTCCTTGAAGAAACCGGCCATTTTCAACCCGCCGATGATAAAGCGGACGACGACGAGCGCCGCATAGGCATAGACCCAGTTCCATTGCGCCGTGGTCAGCGCGTCGAAATTGAAGTCGAGCCGCGCAAACCAGGTCAGGAAGACGGTGGTGGCGAGCAGGAGAAGCTTGTATGCGACGCAAAATCTTTTGATTCTTCAAATTGAAGTCACGTTTGGTGCAGGCTCCGGCCACCAAGGTTGCGCAGATTGCCGCAGCTCCGGCCGGCCAGTTGGCGCGGGTTTGGCGCATGCCAGCCGAAAGAGCATGCGTTGCTTTCAAGAACACAACCCTTGACAAGCTCACTGCCGGATATCCCGGCCTGAGTGTAAGGCATTACTGGGGCAACTGACCAACCATTCGCTGGAAGTTTTGCCTCACCACTGCTTCTTCGAGTAGCCGCCACAGCCCGACCATAGTGTGATTTCATGCACGATTGGTGCAACATATGATTTTATCTCCCAAATTTACGGTCATCTCACGGTGGGGTCGCCTGCATTCTTGACGCGTCTGTTTCGTACAATGGCTTCTCATAAATATGGCCATCTGTACGCGATCGGTGCCCGCTGCGCGTCACCACCAGATGGGTTTGACAGCTGACTGCGCGCGTGCTGCCAGCTTAGTCTTGCTGGCTCCTGCTGGCTCATGCTGCATATTGTTTTTTCCCAGTAATTTCAGTAAGAGTTTAAATGGTCCCTCTGAGGTGTATGTTGGAGGCAAAATACGGTATAGACCAAGTATGTACCCCGCCGTCTGCCGGGTGCAGGCCGGCAGTCCATGGCGGAACGAAGCCCTGTCATGCGCCGAGGTGGTACAGCCAGTACCACTCGACAAATCTGCTCATATCGATCAAGTCTGCTAAATGCCCAGCTTCAGCGGGTACAGGGATGAGAAGCTGTCCACTGCTTTTTTTCTGCAAGATTTGTGTCCTGTCATGCGCGAACGCATGCAAGTAACGCGGAAATTTCCGCAAGCCAGCCAGGGATAGGTGTGGCCACCCAATGCTGCTTACACACAGTTTGCCGCTGACTTAGCCTTCGATGTCGCCCCAGCATGCACTGTCACGTGTCAATCGCCATCGCAGAAATCCCTGCGGCATCTGTGACAATCGCTTGCTGCGACAGCCAGACCTATTTGCAGGCGTGCCGACTCGACATGAAGAACACCATCACACCAACGTAAGAACAGAGGCAATTGCGCTGCCCAGCCACTCTTGCTGTGACCTTGCAATTCAGTCGGTTTGTCAGTATAAGATTGCTGGTCTGCTGCCCGAATTGCTTAGACCGAAGTTGTGGATAACCGTTTGCATCAAGGCAGTTTGACGGGCAAAACACGCGTGAAAGAGCCGACATTTAAGCTGATCAGATGACTGGTGGTAGTGATTGCCAACAACATCAGCAACCATTGTTTGGGTTACCGGCAAGCTGCTCGCAATTTGAGTCGTCATCATTGATCAAAACCCAGCATAAAACACTGGGGTTTGCGCATGACAGGCTGTGCATGATGACAACGGCAATTGTTTGTCTGCAGGACAACGGCATTGGTGCACGTGTGAACCTGTCATGGTGCTTGATTTGTCGCGCAATGCGGCACAATAGTCGCCAAATTCAAATGTCGTGATGGTGCCAGCACATAATACATGGCTGGCTGCGTGCCTGCTGAGCTTTCAGACGTTGACCAGACATTCGATGTACACACTCTTTAGCCGATGCTTCGACATATCGATCACCAGCGCCATCTGTCGCGACGCGATAGAGTGATCTGTGGATCACACCTCATGGTATATTCGCCCGCCAGCACTCCCGGCGAGCGTTTCCATGCTAGTCGATACCTTTGTACCTTCAACTTGAAGCCTCGTATGCTGTAGCTGTTAATTTTGCTGACCTTTTGCGACGCGGCAAATACTGCCTGCCAAATGGTGATCAATTGATATGCAGCAATCAGGAATCACAAGCAGACAGCAGGATCATTCACAAGGCTGCTATGAATGCGCATGGCAGGGCTCCTCTCAGCCCATCTTGATCAGGGCGTTTTTGAAGCCCTGCGCAGCGCCGCTGGCGGCGGTAACGTCAACAATTTGGAGGGAGCCCGTGACGGTGAGGGACGGTCCGTTGACCGCGGAGACGATTCCCACTCAGGTCACGCGCGAACGCGCACTGGACACCAAGCTGGGGTGCGGGGGAGCGGGATGACGGTCGGATGGGAGTTGGAGAGCATATGAATGAAGCCTGGGCAAACGCCAACCCGGACCATCATGGGCGCGGGGCGCTCCACGTCGCCGTAGATGATGGGCGGCTATTGCAGCGCTTGAGCTCTCACGCTGTTTTGGGCTAGAAAACAAAGCCCGAGAGCCGCTCGCCGAAGTACTCCACCATGTCGTTGCGCTACCTCGCCAGACAGGGTGAGGTCCAGCGAGGTGGCGGACAGGTCCAGCTTGGGTGTGAGATCCAGGGGGGTTAGGCCCAGGCTTGGGCCAATCGTCCTCGGCTGTCACGGGGCGGGGGAGGGCAAAGATGTGAGGATTCCGCGAGCTGTGACCAAGGTGATGCGTGCAGTAACAAGTAAAGCTGCAAGCTCAACAGCTGCCAATGCCGTTCCTATCACTGCCATGTTTGCTGGACACCAGAGGCCAACCTGTCAGCTGCACTTGGCCAAAACCCTCTGATGCCACCATAAGTGAATTGTGCCGCCTGAGCGATGGGATTTTATTTCTTTGGCCGAGACATTGTAAAAGAAATTGTTGTTGCTGTTCGTTGATGTATGTTGCTGTTGTTGTTTTCGTAGTCGGCGGTTGTACTGTCGGCAGCGCTGCGGAGAGCAGTCGCGGTGCACCTCAACAGAGTCACCAGACAGACAGGGGTATGCGTGGTCGGCAGTGGCGAATGTCTGTGGCAAGCCACACCACAGGCGTGATACAGCTTGGCCGCCGCGCTGCATGCTGAGACTCACCAGACGTTGCTCGGGGACCAGGCTGCAGGTTATCTGGCCGCGCCAGTTGCCGTGGAGGATATCGCCCAAGAAGAATGACCAACAAACTCCCCGGTTTGCGGGGGTTGGGGGGCTGCTAGATTTGTCGTCGTTCATCAGGGTGCGCGAGGCATTGGCGGCGCCTGCGCAGGCGACCAGCGCCAGCAGGAAGAGCACAGAGCGCGAGCGGCGGGCCATGGCTGGCTACTGGCGCTGCAGGCTGTGCAGCTAAGAATAACGTCGCGGTTGTGATGGCAACGGAAATTGTTTCACATTTTGAAGCCAAACGCTTCTTCTCGGGCTGTCCCAGAGGCCACGTTCGGGTGTTCCCGTCGGGCCATCCGAGCAGGGAGCGAACGCCACAACACCGAAGTCGAAATCAAGCGGCAGCTGATCGAAGCCCTGCGTCCTTTCCTCTTCAACGGCGCCACCATTTTCGTGGGTCTGGGCACCACTTTCCATACGCTGCACACGGTCCTGGCCGAATTTCCGGGCGTATTGGTGGCCAGCCTCGCGAATCTCGAAGTCACTGTACTGATTGCGCCCTGCATACCGATACTGCACGGTCTTGCAGTATAGATCATTTCTTGCAGTCATGTGGTTGCCGGTGTGAACGTGTGCGTGTGTGAATGTGTGCTGCGTCCATGTGTTCTCGTGTGTGTGTGTGTGTGTGTGTGTGTGTGTGTGTGTGTGTGTGCACGGTGCGTGGGTTGCCAATATGAGTGGCCGCCTGTGTGGCTTGATGTGTGTGCGCGCGCGCGCGACTTGGGCGCGCGCGCCCACGCCCGCACGGGGCGCGCGCGCGCGACTTACGTGCCGGTACTTGGTGCAAAGTGGCAGTCGACAGCGGCACATAAGCACCAAAAACGAAATGCTGGAGAACAGTAAACCCCCACTTGAATTGTTATGGCCGGTTTGACCACTTGCAGACATTTGCATGCTGTGCAGCTTCGAGGCTTATGACATTGTTGCGCACGTCACAGCAAGTCGCCAACATGTTGGTGTTCGACGCTTCGCGTGGAGCTATATGCCTGCACACTGGAAAGCTGCCATGCAGTGCGAGCGGGGGAGCTGCACCGATGAACATACCGGCCGCACGCGGGCCAACAAATGCACACTTACACTAGGACAAAAGGTGGGACCACGTCAAACTGCAGTGACCCCACCTCGAGGCCATAGAACAGCCTCACCCAACAACCTCATCCCTAAGAGGCAACACTAGCACGACAAGCAACGCCTAGCGCACGCGCGCGCACTCACACGCCACACGCACACGCACAGGCACACACACACACACACACACACGCACGCACGCGAGCGCACACACACACACGTGCGCACATACACACACACACACACCACTCACACACACACACACACACAACACACACACACACACACACACACACACACACACGCGCGCGTGCACGCGCGCGCTTGCACACAAGCACACGCACGTATGCACGCAGCATGCTCCAGCGCACGCACGCGGCACTGCACATATGCATGCACACTGCACACATGCGTGCACGTGAACACACACACGCACATACGGTATGCACTGTGACGCGTGCTCATGCATGCGCACTCATGCACTCTTCTGCCAGGGTAGATCCACAGCTGCCTGCTCCTGTAGCGGACATGGGACCAACAGCTCCCTTCTGCACCGGACAGAAATGCTGTGTCCAAAACTGCTCGCTGTTCGATCTAGCGCTGGTGGTGTCGATCGATTTCTCTTGCTGTCCCATTTTGTAGGCCCTGGGGGGTGGGGCATACCGTACTCAGGTCTGCACACATGTTTGCCTTGTACTATACGGTACCCCACGTGATTCTCTATGATGACGTCTGCCCGTCGGTAATTTTCCCCTCACGTTGTGAGCGCTGGTCAATGTCCTGGCTGGCGCCTGCAGCGTCTTCTGAGGTCTATAGACGGCAGCTTTGCCTTTGTACGTACGCTCACAGACCATACAAGCAACCAACAGACGGATCAACACGCTGTGCGGTGCATAGGGCATCTGGCAGGCTGGTCGCCAGCCACTGGACGCCGTCCGCGCAGCGAGAGCCCCTGGAGCGCGAGCAGATGACCGTGGAGGCGGGTGCACAGCCCGCCCAGCCCAGCACAGCCACCCCCAACATGGGCGACGAGCAGCAGCAGGAGCTCATCACGAGTTGCAAGCGCAGAGGTCGGGGCCGCTCCTAATCGTCCTTCAATCCAACACTGTTGCTTTAGACTCACACTGGCGGGCCTTGGGCCCCGACAGGGCCTCGCACGGCTGATCTTGCATGTCTGTCTCCTGTCCACGCAGGCCCCGAAGCCGGCGATGACATTCTCGGGCAAAAGGCAGCGACTACCGTTGCTACGGACGTCAGGGTCAGCAGCACTGACTTCCAGAGGCAGCAGGACCAGCGCAAGCAGGCGGTCTCACACCTTCAGGTTGGTGTCCCCTACTTGCTCGTGTCGTGCAGCGCTTACCTTTGCGCAAATTCCCCGTATTTCCGGAGAGGATTTTCACGCCGCAATTGTGGCCTGGTAATGTGCTGCCGGTGAGCACGATAGCTGCGCGCCGCCCTCGTCGCGGTGCCATCCCTGCAACACCCCCTGTCCGAATGCGGGCGCGGAGCCCATCGCAATCGCCAGGTGAGCAGCAAGAGCAACGCAGAAGACCTGGCGAAAGTGCCAAGGCCAGAGTCCATCCTGCGTCTCCTCCTTACGCTACTTTACTTTACCTTTGTCAGCTTGCGCCGCCAAATGCTAGCCCTGTTGCGACGCCTCGCTAGCGGGCCGAGCGCGAGCAGCAGCAGCCGCAGCGCAGGCCGCAGCACCAGCCGCAGCAGCAGCAGCAGCAGCAGCAGCGCAGCAGCGGCAGCCAGCGGCGGCTGGACGGAGACGATGGCGAGGATGAACAGCAGCATGAGGAACCCCACTCGCGGCCTGGCGTGCAGCGGCTTGACGAGCCGATCGATGGTGCTGCTTGTGTCGCGCAGCAGCCGCAGCAGCAGCAGCATGCAGCAGGCGAGTGCGCCACCAGCACGACCAGCACCGTTCGACCGGCAGCGTGCGGCCCCTCAGTCCCAGATTCGGTCGCTGGCGATGCCGCCGCAGGCGCGCCCAGCGTGCCCGGTTCGAGAGCCGCTGTGCAGCGTCGTCGATCCTGCGGGGGAGCTCGCCTGCGCGGGCGTGGCAATGCCGCCCGCGGCCGATGCGAGGTGGATGATGAGGAGGACGAGCTGTTGTTCGCAGCCGCGCTGCTGGGTATCGGTTCCTCCGGCTGCGCCGCAGGCGCGCTGCGGCCCGGGACTCTTGTTGCCCGGCGTACGCGGGCGTGGAGGCGAAGACCTGGTGCTGGACCTGGACGAACGCTGGTGCACGCGCACTCGACGGCGTGCCTGGCTCGGACGGCGCGCACTCCACTTCCCGTCCACTTCACGGCGCCGAGCACATGGTGCACGTGCGCATGCGGCCGCACATGCGCGACTTCCTGGAGCGGACGTCGGAGCTGTTTGAGGTGGTGGTATTCACTGCGTCTCAAAAGGTGTACGCCGAGAAGCTGCCAACATCCTCGACCCCCACCGGCGGCTGGTGCGCACCGCATCTACCGCGACAGCTGCGTGTTTGTCGACGGCAACTATCTGAAGGCGGGCAGTTGCTGCCAAAGGCGAAATTGGTTTCGGGCGAAGTGGATATGGAAGTGAACTATGGTCTTGAACCGGATGAGACGCGATTATCTTCGCTGAGCCGCAGTGTGCACACCCCGTAGTTGCTTGCTAGTGGTCGATCGTCTGCATTCACATTGTGATGCCCACCCCTCACCCCGCTTTTCTATGCCTGCCTGCCGACACTCGGAGTCATTCCAGGACCTGTCGGGCTTGGGCCGCGATCTGGCCCACACTGCAATCGTCGACAACAGCCCCCAAGCCTTCGGTTCCAGGTGACAACGCGAATCTCGATGATCGTGGCACGACGTCGACGCAGAAGTAAAGCATCGTGTCGATGCTCTTCGTCCCGCGCTCGATCACCGGTGACCTCGCCCGTGCGCCGCGCGAGGTGGAAACGCAGCGAGAGCGCGTGGAGGTGGCTGAAGGTCGCGATCGCCAGCTCGCGGCGTCGCATCCTGCCCGACGCGTCGAACACGACGTTGCGCAGGTTGTCGACAAAGCACCCCCGCGAAGCGCGCACCGGCATAGCGAGCACAGCAGCAGTCGCAGCAGGCTGGTAGCGGTATGATGCAGCAGGCCCTGCCTCCGTCGAGGCAGTTGAAGGTTGCAGTGGTGGCCGCCGCAACCCACTTAAGTTAGCGACCGCAGCGTTGCGCTGCTCCTGCAGAGATTGTGGTGCTGCCTGAGGATTGGGGTCGTGGTGTGTGCGCTGGTCGAGCGCTCACCTGATGACGGCGTGTTTCGTAGATGTCTGGGCCAGGCTCGGCAGCGCCCTAATTGTACATACATGCTCCATGCTTCTCGCCACGCCCATGCCTCGGCCGCTGTGCCCTGGTTCCCCGGCATTGCTGACCGTGTTGATGGCTGACCCTTGACCGATGCAAAGCATATCGAGGGTGTCGGAGAGCACTGCAACAAACCTTATTTTTGAACCGACTTGCGGTCGCCTGAGTCGCACCACGCATCCATGTGCGCTGCTGCACGCTCTGCTTGCGGCCTGGATGAGCGTCGCAGTGTCGGAGATTCGGCCACCGTTGCCGCACCAAGTCCCGCGGTGGGCCCAGGTCAACACCCTTGCGTTATCGAGAGCCGCTGCACAACGACCAGCAGCACAATGCTTGCATCTACCCGCTCTTCCGGGCGATGCTGTTGGCGAGCGTGATCGCGCTTGACGCAATAGCCGCGCAGACAGCTGTAAAAACCGCCGCCTTCACTGCCCTGAAACAAGTAGCTACGGGTCAGGTTTTACCCCACCTTTTTTCCTTACTTAACACGACTACCGACGCCGGACATCAGCAGTCGGTCACAGGTTTATGGCTATTAGGCGCTGGAGTTTTTTTTGATTTCAGGGGTGAAGATCGGGCGAGTTTCAGTATCCCAAAGGAATACGTTGCCTTGCGAGGCAGTGTCTTTGTTTGTGGGCCAGCTCAGCCCTCTGAAACGCATCAAAACCTTTGCGCATACTGAACGTTGTAAGTTGACTCTTTGAAGCATGTGGCAGCACCCCGGCGATTTGCGCTGGCGGTGGAATGGCTTTCATGGCCAAAATTCTCGCGCCGGTGAGAGGTGACGGCGATGATGCGCTTGCCGGAAAATCCCGCGAGCAACGCGTCGAGCCGGCCTACAGCCGTGGTGTTTTGAACGGACATGGGGGTTGAGGTTTGGCTGGCCGGCTGGGTGGGGCGCATCGGGGGCCGATGGTGGGGCGATAGCGAAGTCGTGGGCTTCGACATGCAACTGGCTGTTGAGTGCAGTGGCTGGATATCGCGTTTCGCAGGACACGGCATATGGCTGAATCAGCAACTGGGTTGCATCGGCCCAGGTTTGATCTGCACTCGCTGCACTGCAACGCTCCCCGTCTCATTGTACGCAGCTTGCCCTCAGTCATAATACATACATACAGGCACACACACAAACAAACAAACAAACTGACACACGCACGCACGCACGCACAAACAAGCACGCACGCACGCATGTATGCGCGCGCGCGCACACATGCACACGCACGCACGCGCACATACCGCTCGCACACGCACGCACGCATGTACATACATGCATACATACATACATACATACATACATACATACATACATACATACATACATACATTATACATCTACATACATACGTACATACATGCGTACATACATAGGCATTGCCGCTGGCGGCAAGGATGATGGGTCGCTGCTGGCGGGTGCCGAAGCTCAGCCGCATCCAGTTAGACTTGAGCGCGCCCTGGAGCAGCGAGATCTTCGCCGAGCCCAAGCTGACCTTCAAACCCCCACGATTTCTCGGTCGAACATCGCTTTACGAACGAATGTGGACTGTGACCGATGGTGCCGATGTTCGTCGTGTGAGGGCCTCGACCGCACGGGTCGCCGATTCTGCTATTCACGGCGTCATCAACGCAGTGATGACGCCCGCCACGCTTTTCGCCGACCAAGCCATGTGCTGTGCTCGAGAAGGGCGGCTCACTGCGACAAAGAATGCTCACACATAGTGCTATCTTGTAGGAGCTGATCAAGGGTCGCTGCATGCCCTCACAGGGAAATTCAATAGAAGGTCATCAAAGCGCAGATCGAGCCGGAGTTTGCCGGTGTATGCTGCGGCGGTGAGTCCGCAGCGCGTGGCCAGAATGTCGTCGACTGCGACGCCGCTTTTTTTCGAAAGATCACAAGATCAACGCCGATTGCTGCCTGAAGGGTGGATGCCGGCGCTCAGCACCTCGTGCACCATGCGGGTGCTGGGCTTGCTACCGCTGCGGCTTGCGGCGCACAAGGCTGCGACCTACGATCGTCGCGGCAGGCTGGTGGCAAGAGCCTCCATGCAGAGCTGGTGTTCAACCTGTCCGGCAGCAAACACGTGAGCGGCAGACTGAGGAGCTACTTGCAACACTGCAGGCATCTTGGGAAACGACAATCGGTTGCGTCCAAGATGAGCTCGGCCGCAAAGGCCCCTTTACAAGGACTTATCGGCCTTGAATGCCTGCTCCAGCTGCTCTGGCATATCAATAGCTTTAAACTTAGCCGGTTCTATTTTCAGGCCCTTCTTTTCCACTTCAATGGCTTCCAGGATATAAGCATCTTTTTTTCGTCAATATCTTCCATAGCCTTAAAGCGCCACTGTCTTAAGGATTTTGTTTCCCCAGACGCCGTGCTCCAGTGCAATTTTATCTCCGAGCAGATCGAGGAGTCCCTGAAACGCTTTGGCGTGGCGGCCGACACCACCGCTCTGCTGGTGGCGCGCTCTGATGCAACACCTCAAGACGTGGGTGCTGCACATAACAGCCTGGCTGCCTGTGGCACCTTGGTTGCCTCGTGCTTTGGTGGCAGGTTTCCATGGCAACACACTGCCGGCATGGCCACGGGTGGAGTGCCCGCCTACGTCACGTTGTCTCACCCCCCTCCATGCCGGGCGCGGCACACCACACCACGACATCGTGCAGGGAGTATGAGAGACGCCTAGTGTGAGGCGGGAGGTGCCGCTGGAGCAGCTGCCTGAGCTGGGAGATGCGCGGCAGGTACCAAGGTGGGGCAGCGGCCAGGGTCAACAGGACGGAGAGATGCCTCAGCGGGCGCTCGGGCAGCCACAACTCACAGATCGAGCGCCCAGTGCTGCGTGGGGCGCGTCCAGGGCCATGGTGCACGCGTCCGGTGCGCTGGCATAGTCGGACTATCACTGTGCAGTGGGTGTGGCAAGCGGCCGGTCTCAGGTATGCGCGCGCCGCGGCCGTGCCTGTCCCTACCACCCACAGTTCTTCAAGGTGTCTGCTGATGAGCTGCCAGTGGGTAGCGCAGGGCGGCTTGGCCTGCATCATAGTCAGTGAGAGATTGCTTTGAGAGGATGTCGGGCCCACACCTTGCAAACTTCCCCTCTTTCTATATGTCAAGGAGGTGCGGCGGTTTTTCAAGGTCCAGCTACAAACAATCTGGGCGCCGGCGATTACCACGCTTTTGTTCCTCGTCATTTTCACCGTCGCGCTGGGCGGCGCGGGCCGCACGGTCATCGGGGTTCCCTTCGCTGATTTCATCGCGCCGGGCCTGATCATGATGGCGATGTTGCAGAACAGCTTAAAGGCTCAATAGGTCAGACAGCAGTTCGGAAAGGGTATACGTCCCACGGGTACGCCTTGAATCAACGGCTTCAAACTGGTATGGGTCGGGCTTCCACAGTCCTGGGACACATAGCGGGCTTGACGAAAGAATCAGCCTGGCTAGAAGGTACTTTTCTGATCGTAGATGATGGCCTCGATTTCGGCCAGGGGAATGACGTGCCGGTGGTCGCGGGCATCGCGCAGAGTGACCTGCTGCTCAGCGTAGGCCTTAAGCTCACCGAGGTGGGTATGGCCGCTGTAAAGTACCACGTTGAGCTCATAGCCCATCAGCTCAGGCAGGCGCTGGGGCAGGTCGGGGGAAAAGTCGGGTCAGCTGCCCCCATCCGCCATCGACCAATGGTGGTCCTACTCCTACTCGCAGTCCGCACCGCCGTAGTTGTCCGCTACATCAGCTTGGGTCCTACAAGAAGAAGACGTCCCGTCCCCGCCGGCCGCTTAGTTCCGTTACAACCTGCTACCCTGGCGCGGCCTCGTCGCTACGACCTGCCACATGGGACAATACGCCAACCCGACCCCCTCGATTGCAGTGCGTCGCTGGCTCTATGCCGACGACTACAGCAGGTTTGTTGACAACAGCGCCGAGCAGATTCTGGGAGAGTTGGTCCAGCAGGTCGGCAATGACATCCGTCAACCAGAACAATGCGTGGCAGCAGCAGATTAAGTTGCTGAAGCAGCTTCAACGCCATTATTCGAATTTGTCGTAGAGCTGCAAAGCTCTATTTTGAGTACACGTTCCGCCTTGTCGAGCGCGTCGACGTCGTCCTGTCGTTGGACACGTACTCATTCATCGGCAACCAGTGCGCGGCCTTGCAGGACCATTTCGCAAGGGGTCTGTGATCCTGGCAGGGCGTTATACTGTTGACAGCTTTTGCGAGAATGCAGGTCGGTATAAAGTTCCTGCAAATAAGCTTTGGACAGATTTTCCTTGCCCGGTACCGGTTGCTTAAACGTATTGTTGATCGTATTGTACCTGAGCGTGTCCGCGCCATTAATAAAGACGCAGCCTTCACCGTACGGTAGACAGGGTACAGGGCCGCTAGCACCAGCACGCCCTCATGGCGACATCCAAGCCACTTGAAGCACAGGACGGTGCTGGATTGAGTGAATGCGCTGGAAGTCGGCTGCACCTTGCGCAAGCCGAAGCGCAGGCCCGCACGGAGCGTCCCGATGCGATTGTGTTGCGTCACGCACGCAGCATTCGGCAGCGGTTGCGGATGCGAGAAGCGTCTGTGATTTGTTGTCGGCCCAGAGTTCCTGCACTCTGGTGATGGTTGGCGGCGCGCCGGCACGTGGACTGCGTCCTCTTAGCTGCGGACTTTCCGCCGCCGCGCTGCACGTTGGTTGCCCGCCGGTACTGCGCATCCCCCCATGAAGGTTTGGCCTTGTGTACGGCATTTTGGTAATGCTAGGCGTTGGTACCTTGTTACCCTGGAACGTGATGATCACCGAGAAGGAATTCTAGCTTGCCGCCCGGGAACTCCCACAACCCCGCCATCGACAGGCCCTCGGGACGCTGCTGGACAAGCAGCCGCCCGTCGCGATCGACAAGCGCCGCAGCGACGACGATAAGCGGCGTTTTCGGCAGTTTTCCGGGGCTGGAGACGGACAAATTGTTAACCTTCCTGTGCGAATAGAGGAACCCTCGGGAACTATAGCTTTAGTCAGGGGTGGAACAATGCGAAGCTGTACGCCGATGCCGCACGCCGCACGTCGCAACGGCCGCAACGTCATCACCATTCCCGTTCCCCTGCGGACCCGAAATTGCTGCGCTGGAATCTGCTTGGCGTTCTTTCCTCTGGACATGCCTGCAGCGGTGCGGCTGTGTGGAAAGCAGATCATCATCTCGCTGCATCATCCTGCTCGTTGCGGGTCACCAGCTACTCGCTCGTCGCGGCAACCCCGAATGGTATTATAATTTCGTCGGCGCGCTGGCTGGGGAGCCATGGGGGGGGCGTGACCCGCGCGCGACCAAGGAATTTCTGCAATCGACGCTCGGCCATGGCAGGAGGGGTCAGCCGCAGCAGCCAGCACTGCGTCGGCTGCGGCGTGGTGCAGCATATTTTCAGCGACATTGTTCAAATAGACTTGAAGGACACCGCCTTGCAGCACGGCGGTTTGGCTGCTGCATTTAGCCTGTGGGACTGCTGCCAGCCATCGATGGAATCAGGGTGCAGGCCGGGCGGCTTTTCCCCACGCAAGCCTGCCGCTCGTCACCCTGCCCTCATCCCTGCCTTGTAGCCGTCCCTGCCGTCACCGACGACTCGATGGCCTTCATCGAGGTGGGCGTCCTCAACTGGCGCTGCATCGTGACAACAGGCCAATTTCAAACACCGCTAAGAGTTGCAGGAGGCGATGGTTTTCAGGCGCTTTGCCTAGCTATCGATTATGTTCGGTGGACATTTAAGACGTTTGAAGAGGGCGGCGGCAGATTCCTCTGCGCAGGAGATGACTTCAGTTTGGTCGAAGCCTATCACTTCTTGGCACCAAACTAGCTACGCGTTTGTCTGCTATTCGCCCCTCAAGCTCGACGGCGCTGTCTGCTGTTGCATCACCCGCTGGGCCGGCCGATACTCGCGTGCTCGCCTGGTAGCTCATTTCGCGCGGGTGAGATTTGAGCTTTGCAAGGTTTTTCAAGTCAGGCTATGGCGTCTTTCAGGCGCGGCCACCAGCGGTGCAACTGCCACCAGTGCATCCAGTTCACTGGGTCGGTTGTAAACAGTGCCGCAATCGATGAATTACAAACACTCCGTCGCCACAACGAGTCTTCCTTCATGCCCGATCTTCTGTTGTATTCCATCTTTCCTTTCCGCTGTTCCCGTCGCTCATCGTGGTAATTTGCCCCTCCCGCACGAGCCCGACCAGAAAGTACGCCCTGACTGAAAGCCTACTGGAAGGCTGCCTATGACGATCGAGGCTGTGGCAGAACAGCTGACTTCCTGCCGGATGGCGCTTGCTACTACTGGCCCGCAGGCTGATACCCTCGACACTGCACCTCCGCAACGGTGGCTGCGGAGCAGTCTGTACGGGAGGTCACCGATGGACGACACACTCATGAACGAGGAAACGATGAGGAAGCTGTGCCGGATCGTACGGCTGGAACAGCTAGGGCCTGGGATTACCAGATGCTGAAGACGA
>NNCB01000414.1:0-18067 GCA_002317545.1 Scenedesmus quadricauda | reverse complement strand
GCATCCCGCTCAACGCGCGCAATCGCACGCCGATGCCCGCGCGTGGCCTCGTTGAGGTGGTTCCACTGGTTCTGGAACCATTGGCGGCTCTGCTCTGTCGTACCGATTGGCCGTGGGTGAACGCGCCCGCGTCCTCGGTGGGCCTCGACGTGGTGGGCCGTGGGGTGGCGGGAACCGGAATTCCAATAGGGGCTACCCCAGGACCACCCTAAACTAATACCCCATCCCATGCGGTAGGGACTGTAATACCAGGGGTCCATATAGACAGGCATAGCCCAGTAAGGACTAAATACAGGGCTCCAGTAATTATAACCGGCGTAAACATCATTAAATCTGCGGAATCGAGTTGTGTAGGAATCATCATATGCTGCAGGGTGTGCATCTGACCGTATCCCCCTGCGCCGTTCGGCTGCACCAAGCGGATCCCCGCGCCGGCCACCAAGCACAGCTAATAGTGTCTCAGCAAATTCTAAATAAAATAGATTTGCCAGTTGAGTTCGGGCCGATGCCCGACGCGTGTCACCATCGATATTTTGATGTAGAAGATTGTTCTGTATCTGGGGCAAGCGCATAATGATCACGGGATCGCTTTACGCGTCTCAAAATCGGGTTGCTGCATCTCTGCGGTCAGGCCCCAGCGGAAACGGCTTAAAAGGCGCTCCTGCATACCTTCCAGGTCCTTAGGTGGTGTGTCGCTGGTTAATACGATCTGTTTACCGCTTTGATGTAAATGGTTGAAGATCGCGAACAGCGCGTCCTGCGCCTTTGCCAGTGCTTGGCTGCTGTGACCATGCCGGCCGCCAATGAATTTCGTGGCCGGTACCCGTTGCCGTACGAGCAGTGGAGCATAAAGCCCAGGTCGTGGGTACCGGTGTTGAACTGTTCAAGGCACATAATCAGCTCTAATGCAGTGCATGAAAGGGCGGGTGCTGCGTGTGGGGAGTCAGCGCAAGTCTGATCTTTACATGACATACCGATATGGGTGAGAACTGCCAGTTCGAACACCTGGCAGAAAACTTTGGTTTTGAGCATGTGGTCCTGGTCCTGCGGCAAAGAATTTGAAGTTACGACACATAACTTCCTTTATTTTGAAAATGCGGGCCTGGCAAAGCTCTGGCTGGAAGAAAACCCGCTCAGCAATGCCAGCATCCTGCTCAAAGGCTCCAGGGGGTCCAGAATGGAAGAAATTTTACCTGCCTTATAAGGTACGCTAATCCGGACAGTCATGGGGCATCGGTCAAGCTGTGGGTAATCCAATCCATTCCAGCTGTGTTTCTTCCCTCTGATGTGCAGAGCACCGATCCGTGGATATCATAACACTCAACACAGGTTTCTGGCTTGATTACAACACACATCTGTCATTCACGAGCGTGCTGCGAACAATACATCACGCTGCCCTTCCTTGGCGATCTGATCACCGCTCCTGGCTGTAGATATAGAACTCGAACCATTCCAAACGCCGGACATCACGATACGTGGTCTCCGCGGCTTGGAACGCAGTACGCGCGCAAAGACTTACCAAGGCTCTACGCACGCCAACGATGCGGGTTGATGATCCTCATCTCGTTGATGATCTCGGCGCTGTTGTGGATGGACCGTCGCCGCTGTCGGTGGGCGTCGTATTTTCTGTCACCGGCGGCTTTGCCGTCGTCGGTTTCCTCGACGATCTCGACAAGGTGACCAAGGCCAGTCACCGCGGTATCTTGTTCAGAAGACCCCGTCTCCCGCGTTTCCGTGCACCGCGACGGTGAGCGGGACCCCGGCAACGACGAGCGGCCCGCTGACCAATCTGACGATCAGCTTCGTGCAGTTCGGCCCCACCCCTCCCGGATTGTGTGAATCGATCACGGTACTGGATGGGCCTTCCGGCTCACCGGATCTGTCGAGCCTCTATGTCTGGAATACGGGCCCGACCCAGCTCGCGCATCAGCGGGGGCAGCACAGCCGATGGCAGCGGCAGCGCCGGTGGATTGGCAGCGCTGCAGCGGCAGGGCGGGTCACGCAGCTACGGTTGTGGAAGCTGCCTCGCGCATATGCGGGAGCGGTACGGCGAGCTGTACTGGCGGCGCGACCATCAGTTGCCCAGCTCGCTGGTCTGCCCAGAACACGCCACGCCGCTGCAGATTAGCCGGGCGACTGCCTGACGGGCGGCTTTCACCAGCTCGCCGCGGCCGCCCTGACCTGGCGGTGAGAGTGGTGGGCTGCACAAGGGCTGCTCTGCTTTGAGCAAACTCAATTGGGTGGTTGTCGAGGCCATCGTCGCGACCGTCGGAAGCTTGCTTTTCGTCAAGATGTTCGGGATCGAGGGGCGATTGCCCTGGCGCTGGCGCTATCGGCCGCGATCCGGCTGGCAATGACGCTGGCATATGATATCAGGCGCAACCGCGATCTTTTTCCAATTCATTGGAAAGACATGATGATTCCGTATCTGGCCCGGATTTGACGAATGACTGACTATATCTACTCGCGGCCCGATCGCTGCGGTGCGTGCGATGACGAGCTGAGTCCCTGGCTGACGCCAACATAGGCCCATCGCTACCGACCATCTGCCGCCGAGCATCCCGCAGACCGCGATGCAGCTGGTCGATTGCTGCCAGCAGAATCATCAAGTTGCTTCGACCAGCATCGCATGTGCACGCCTGGCCTATGACGTCACGTCGAACTTCACCATTTTTGCCGCCGACGTTCAGCTAGCCCGGCGGCAATTCGAAATCCTATGCCGGCTACGGCCAGATCGCGTGGACGCCGCAGATGCTCGAGAGAAGCTGCCGCTGCGGTGCGGCTTCGAGCTGCCGCGCGAGTTCGAGGTCGCGCATGATGCGTTGTCCATGTGGCGTACTTCGCACCAATCCTGCGGCTGCCGGGCTTCGTGGCGTTCAGCTGCACATACCCTCCATTGCCTATCGGTATGGTGACGGCGCGGCGCACGAGCATGAGCGGTCTTCGACCGCATCTTCCTCGCTATCGACGCATTTGCAGGACCCGATCGGACAGCACCGGCTGCATGTCGCACCAGACTGACACATACCAGCTGGGCGTCACCATGCTGCAGCTGCTGACGCGCCGACACGACCCAGGCCTCTGCGCTGCAGCCGAGGCGGCCGTTGCAGCAGCAAACACTGGCGACGGCGCGTCCTTTGCCGCCTTGCTCGACGCATCGGCGGGCGCGTGGCCGCAGGAGCACGCGCTGATGTTTGCGCGCATCGCGCTGCGGTGCGCAGAGCCGCGGCGGGCTGTGCGGCCGCCTTTGGCGATGACTGTTTGATGGAGCTCTTTGAGCTGGTGACAGCAATGAGCGGGCCGCCAGTGGCGGCGGCAGGCGGTGGACCTGGGGCGGCGGAGGCAACAGACCCGTCCGCAAGGACCGGCTCGATACGATCATGACGATGGACGGCGGATCGGCTTCGGGCCCTTCTGCTTTACGAATGTCACGCATTTCCCCATCGCCAGGAGGTCATGGCAGACCCTGACGGCGCAGGTGGGTAGCCCACTTGTTTTGCTTTGCAGCACATTGCGCACACAGCAACACACCTCAGCACGCTGTAACACACTTGAGCAGAATGAGCGGCGCTGATTCCTGTGGATGCGCACACAGGCTTCCTTCAGCACCGCCTCCGACGTCGCATAGGAAACGCGGAATGCGGGCGACAGGCCAAAGGCCGCACCAGGCACATCGCGAGCTTGGCGTTGTCGAGGAAATAATCGATCAGCGCTTCGTCGCTGTCGATCAGCTTGCCGTCGGGCGTCGTCTTGCCGATGCAGCCGCTGGCTGTACGTACGAGCGGGCGCCGTCCAGGGTGGCTGGGGCCCAGAATACCAGCCCCATGACCAACCACCACCGTGACAGCCACTATGAAGTAGGCAATGTGCAACCGGTAATGGACGGGGAACTGGACGGCTTTATTAAAGCTTATTTAATGATGGGCAATGAAGCATAATTGGGGCAACCAACATCTTTCTTTTGAACCTTTAATACAACAACAAGCCTGGCAGGACCACTTGTGCTCTCAGCCACCTCTTACCCTACACGCATCCTGGTGCCAAACCTGAACCTGCGGTCTGCCATCAACGAATGGCTCGTGCGCACCGGCGGCCGCCGCCTCGTGTGCCCAAGCGTGCGGCGGCCCAGCCCCGGGAGCTCTGCCTCGTCATCGTCAAGGTGGTCTGAAACATACAGTGGCTTCTTTGTTACGTGACCTACATGGCTTTTGTTTTATTGAAGATGCCTAAATGAAGGTACGCTTTTCCTGATCGGTGACCCGAAGACAAAGTGGTGTAAGTCTATGTTCCGGAATGCTGATGTGGAAAGCTATTTATATGCCAGTACCCTGGTCGGCAATAAGTACAGTATGGATACTAATTTCCGGTCATCGCAAAGCATGATCCATGCGGCGAACCATTTCTTTAACGCTGCAGGAGCTGCCGCTTTCGGCTATGAGGAAAGTGATGGGCAGCCAACAGTATACTACGCTAGCACCACGTCCATCCCTACCAGGAAACCAGCTGGGAGGGTGTACAGCTTATTCATCAATATAACCCGGAAAAACAGCTGGGGCTTTTTGCCCAGTTTATTTATGACCTGAAATGTATCCTGGATGCACGCAGGCGTGGATTTGATATTTTGTTGCAACTGGGTTATACCACCAGTGCGGTATGGTCCACCAAGCCAATCACCCCCCACACACACACACACAATTATTCCGGTGCTTATGCTGTCACCCACGCACACACTCAACGACCACTCACGACTGCCACACGAGGACTCGCAAACACGCACAAACCCCATCCCTGCGCATCCGCAGGACGCGAACTCAGGGCCGCCTGCGCGCGCGGGGACGCCCACCACGTGGCGGAGCTGCTGGCCAGCGGGGCGAGCGCCGTCACGCCGACGCGCGCGACGGCCACACGGCCCTCCACTGCGCGGCGCAGGGGGGCTCGCTGGCAGCCGTGGAGCTGCTGCTTGGCTGCGGCGCGCAGGTGAGTGAGGGTTGGCAGGCCGACGGGGAGCTCAAGCCCCAATTCCATTGTCAGGAGGCAGTAAAGTTGTGTCAGTGCAGTGCCACGCTGGTCGCAGCGCTCTGCATCCGTGTGGCTGTTCCTTGAGTTGGCCAGAGCACGAGGCAGCGCCCCTTCGACGAGCCGATCCTGCTGTTCGCGCAGGCACGCAGTGGCGCGCGACGGCTTCGATCGCGTGTTCCTGTACTCGGCAGCGGGCTACCAAGGCGTGGTGCTTGACGCCTGCTGTCGCGGCGCGCGTCCACCAGCGGCGCCGTGGCAGGCGCGTGGGCCCGCTTCACGGGGCCGCGTGCCTGCAACCGCGAGAAGGAATGTGGGCACAGGGTGGGGCTGCTGGTAGTGGCGATCCCCGGCACGCTGATGCTCCCTTTGCACCCAGAGCCTGAAGACCGAAGAGGCGCAGGCCGAGTTCGCGGCGCTCGACGTCGATATCGCGGTGGTCGCGGCCTATGGCCTGATCCTGCCCCGCGACCCGACACATTGTCTTCAAGCTTACAACGTACGCACTGGCGTACAACACCCTTCGCCTTCCCTTGCCACTCACAGGTGGTGGCGATCCTGCCGCACTTCGTGCTGACGATCGGCGCCGCGGTCGACGCGAACGTGCTGATCAACGAGCGCATACGCGAGGAATTGAAACGCGGTCGAAAGGTCTTCCAGGCTGTCGCGTACACGGCGAGGCAAGCCGGTGGTGACCGGGGAGCCCCCGCTTTCAGCCAAACGTGGCGAGGCCGCGCTCGTGCTGGCTTGGTCGCCAGCGGCCTGGGTCGCGATGTGATGGCGGCTGGGCGGCGAAGTGCGCTGCAAGTGTGACTTTCAACATCGCAGCTGATGTGACTTTGGGATGTTGTGTGCACGCAGGAGCGCCCTGCTGCGTTAGTGCACTTGCGTCGGTGGCCGTCTCGGGCTGAGCGAGACCAGCTTGTCGTTGAAGATGTTGAGGCCCTTGTTTTCCATTGCCCTACACAGATCCGAAACCGCCGCCTGCGGTGTACGGCCTACGTCCGCCAGATCATCAATGCGCGCCCGCAAAGCGCACGCGCCCCGCGTGGGATGCTGTGTCACAGCCGCTGGTGACGCAGGCCGCTGTCAAGCGCATGGGGATCACGCCCGCGGCCCGCCATGGACTGGGGGCTTATCACGTAAGTGGTCTACTTGCAGCTTCGCTTGCAGAGAACGATGGGCGGTGAACGCATCCCGAACTTGCCCTCGCCTGCCCATTGACTCGACTATCGCGCGCCTGAAATGGGCTTGACATTGACTACTTGACTGGTCGATTCTGGGCCAGACTTCGAAGGGTCTGGGACATTGGATTTGCAACCTCAAGCAAGCATGCAGCCCTTTTCTCATTCTTTCAGATGCGCCGCACTACGACGCAAGGTGTCCCATGGACGTCCTTGAGGCCTGGGCCCAATCGGCCGGCGCTCTGTATGCTGTCGCAAGCGCAAGGTGTAAGCATAGCCAACCTGGCAGTGCAGGGGGCGAATACCTCCTATGAAGCCGCAGAGAAGCAGGATGGGGCTAGTCGCGCTGCCTGCCGACCAGTGCGGGAGATGCGCCGCAACTGCCAACCACCTCTGCCGGTGTTCCTGAAAATACGCCCGAAAGCCCTCCTCGATGGGTAGGTAGTTGTAGTTGTCGACCTCCTTGAAATATTCACCACCACCACGTCGCCGCGGCCGCGCAGAGGCCGCAGCCGGAGGAGAGCAGCGCCGCTGACAGGTGCCCCACCCCTTTGGGTAAGCCGAAGGACCGCAAGTACTGAGGTTGCCCAGGCTGGCCGCCGAGCTGCCGACCAAGCAGGAAAGCTTCCGGCACAGGCTGCATATATAGTGTCTGCCAAGACGAGAGTCTGGCTGGGGTATGTGCGATCAGGACATTGCAAAAGCCCGTGGGTGTGGTGTGTGTCGATGTGTAAGGCTCTGTGCAGGACAAATTCGCATCTTTTCCCACCGCAATCCAAGCCATGCCTGGGACCCCAAGAACGCAGCCGACCGCCCGAGCTCTGGCGCACCTTCCCGCGGCTCCACGGCGCGTGTCCGAGGCCTGCTCGGCGCAGACGCTGCGCTCCGCCGCATGCGCAACGCCGTCCCCCGCGCACAGGGCTGCGAGCGCACACAGGAGCAGGGGAGGAAACGTGCATGTGAACAGTGCCATATCGCAGTGCAGCGTGTGCACGCCCATACAGCGCAGGGCCTGCCAGCAGCTCCCGACGGTTCCCTGCCCTCTGCGCGCATGGCGGCAGGACTGGGACTCAGTAATTCGAGTCGTAGGAAAGATTGTCAGGGGGTGTACGCTCGGGCTCCAAGCGCATCATGGCTTTGACGAAATCGCGCTGGAAGAAGCCCTGCGCCTGCGCGACAAGGGCATCGCGACCGAGGTCATCGTGGCCACCATCCCCCCCTGCCGACGCCACGAGCTGTGGGCCTGCCAGGGCGCCCGACCCGACGGCAGGAAACGAAGCCGTCATCGCTATAGCACCGCGGCTGCCCGATCTGCAGAAGGGGCCGTTCCTGAACAAGGGGACGCCGCATGAACACGAGGCCCGCCGCTTCGGGTACCAGCCGGCCAGCGCGAATCACTTGCTTTGGCGCACACTGCAACGCCAGGCAAGCTATGATAGCAGTAACTGGCGCATGCGCTCGCCGGCAGGGCATTGACGTGCTGGTGACCTCCGGTGCGATCCAGTCCAACCATGCAAGGCAAACCGCTGCAGCAGCGGCCAAGCTGGGATTGGCATGCCGCATGGTGCTGAGCAATCCCATCACGTCCATGCACCCCAACTGGCTGCGCTCGGGGAATGCCTTGCTCGATGCGATGTTCGGCGCGCGGATCGAAGTGGTGGGCGCAGGCCTCCCAGATTTTACTGGCGGTTCGTCCCGCCGTCGCCATGTGCGCACCAAGCTGGACCCGGTGTTGCCCCAACAGGAATGCAAGCAACCTTAGAGCTTCTACTGGCCAATCTTCGCACAAAATTTAGCTTCATGCGGCTCAGGTTGACCTGTTCACAAGACAATCCGGCACAGACTGCCTCTGATCAAATCGCAGCTCAAGCGTAACGGTATCAACTGTGTCATACATTGATCAAAAAATCTTCTATCCATAGATCTTGCAAGCTTTGCAAAGCTCATCTCAGATCCTGTTGTTGGATTAGACTCAGGCAGACTATCTAGCTTTCGCCAGCAGGTGTTATTCTCAAAGTTTTGCCTGCACGTCTAACAAACAGGTGTCTTCAGCAAGTCAGCGGTGGTGGCTGGAGGGTCGTTTGCCGTGGCGCGTAGCGCCTTGCTGTGCTGCACAGCACTTGCTGCCGCTCGCTCGTTGCTGCCCGTGGGGGGCGCCTTGCCGCGCCTGATCTGCAGCGGGCCGGCGGCTTCGACCAAGAGGAATATCATGCGAGCGCGAACATGACGCCGACGCGATCACCCGTGAGTCGTCCGACCATCTCCAGACTGTCCGCGTTGCCCGCGTGTCCAGCTGCTGCTGGAGCAGCGCCTGACAGCGACCTTCATTCCCGCCAGCCCCTTCGCTCCCACTGGCCGCGATGCGGCGCTGCAGACCTTCCTGTCGCAGAACAAGGCGAATGTTCAGCGTGTGGTTCTCCCACCCGAAGTAGGTCAGGTCGTCCTGGAACGCCCAGCCCTTCTGCCCCTTGTCCTGACCGTTGGTGCCGCTGCCGGTCCACAGCACCACGGTATTGTTGTTGGGGTTGGTCTGGTTCGGCGTGATGACGGTGTAGCGAATGCCCGGCACCGGACTGAGCGGCGACGGGTTTGGAAGATTCGACGGTGTTGTAGGATCGATCCTTCCCATACGTCAGCTGGGCATGCACCATTCATGACGCCGCGTGGCGCCCCAGGCGACCGACATCGCCACCCACCGGTGGACAGCCTACGTGCGGGGCGCCAATAACGAGGACCTGTCTCCGCTCATACAAAAGGTGGCCACCCCTGAGTAGCCTGTGCTCACGCCCTGGGCGATATCTGCTCGCACCAACCCAACCCAAGCATTGCTTTCAATGGACCAAGCCGGTGCTGCCCCCGGACCTTGCGCTCTGACTACCAATTCGACGCGCTCAATGCCAGCGCTGAGCATGTCCCCGCCGCCTCATCCCGACGCCCTTCGGGCGCGGCCCCCTCCCAATCGCAAGTCGATGGGGAGGATGGTTCGATCGAACCTTTCCTTGCCCCCAAAACCCGCAGCGCATCATCCATGCGCCGCCCTTTGAGCTGACAGAGGAGGGCTGGGGCGAGTTTGAGCTGGCTCGTGCTGGTCGCGGGCTTCGCGAGAAGCGGGGCAGGGGAGAGCTGCGTCCCCACCATCAGGGTGGCCAGCGTCAGGCATGTGAGGTTGCGCGTCATCGGCGGCATGATTCGTCCTTCCCGGTCGTGTCTGTTTATACATTGTCACGCGGATTGGCCGAAATCGGCCGAAAACCGGCTGGCCCCCGATTGCATCCGTCTGTGTCGCTTACCCCTATACAGTGATCGTCTCCACTGGCGGCGTTTCTGCGACCCACATGTCCGTCAGTCGGCGGCGTCCTTGTACCCGTTGCTACCGCAACGGATGCGGGGCGCCGTTCATCGCGTCGCAGTGAGCCACATCGCCCTTCCGTTTCATATCGAAATCATTCTATTCTTGCCGAACTACGAGGAGGGGGAGACGTGCCTTGCTGTCCGGCATCAGAATCATCGACCTGAGCGCCGGGCGGCTAAAGGGGGAGGGGGGTAAAGGAAGTGGAGGGGGAGGCGACGGCACTGAGGGTTACGCCGTCGGGCGAGTGCTAGGGCAGAGGTGTGGCCATGCTGTGGTGTGGCGTCGAAGCAAGCGCGGGCGGCGGGCATTGCTGTCACTGTCTCCTCAGGACTGGTGTAGCGGACTCCGGCTAGGCTGCCGCCGTTGGCAGCTCCATGATGATCAGCAGATTTCTCCCTTGTTCGATCGTCGAATGCGCTCGCTGACGCACCCCTCCCAATCGCCGCCCGCGTGGCGGTCATTTTTATGTCATTGGTTTCGAGTGGCTTCATCATGTCTTCTATGGGCTTCATGTCCATACCGAAGATGGCGCTGCAGGCAAGGGTTTGGGGAAACGGGCCGCCGGGGTTTGTGTGGCCGTCTGCGGCCTTGCAACTGCGACACGTGCTTAGCGTGCTCGGTCGCAGAGCATCGCTCAGCCACACCCAGTGGGGCACGGCCAGCGTGCGGCATATACCGCTGCGCGCAGCTGTGTGCGCACCGGCCCAACCACGCGCGTGCAAACAATATGATGCATCACTCCTTCCCAGGTGCCGAGCATGATCGGACCCCATGCGGGGCGGCCGGAGAACGAAGCGGCTGAGCTGCAGCTCATAAATGAGGTGAGTGGCTGATGGTGTCAGCCGAGGCAGCGGGGGGCCCTTAGCTGGGGGCTCGGGGGAAAGCAGGTGCTGGGCCGAGCAGACCAAATTCCGTGACCCTGCTTGCTGGGCAGATGCGCGTTGCGTCTGCTGAGCAGCGTCGCAGTCAACGCGTTTGGCCGCAATGTGTGTGTGTGTGTGTGTGTGTGTGTCGGACGCTTGCCCCAACCCATTTGCCCTTGCTGTCGCCGCTGCGCGGCACCCCAGGCGCGCCAGCGGGTAGCCCAGGCAGTGGCCCGGCAAGAACGCCGCGGCCATCGAGCAGCAGGCCGCACAGCAGGCCGCGAGGCGGCGGGCGGCGGCAGCGTCAGCCGCGGCCCAGGGTGCCAAACGCATGGTCAGCCATGGGGATGTGAGGCGGCCCGCTGCCTGCAGCTGGCTGGCACAACCGAGCCGCCTCTTCAACCGTGCGTGCGCCATACGTGCGCGGATCATGTGGAGCGATTGCGGGCAGGCGGCCGCTGCCATTCGTGGTGTTGCGTTCTACGAGGCTACGTGACACTACCGCCGACACTATCTTGAGTTCGGTTGGTGCGGGCATCCGCCAGCAGTACGCCATGGATCCCCTATGGTGCTACTTCGGTTACGTAGTGGATGTGGGATTTACAAGTCCCAGGCCCAGGGTATTGCCAGTATTACACGCCCTTGAGGACGCCCTGGCGCCGGATGCGGCCGTAGAGCAGCGTCACCATTAGCCCTCCGGCCGCGGCGTAATATCGCCACGCCGGCGTCGCAAACGCCTGCGGTCAAGGGGCTGCAACAGGCAGCGGGCGCCCCGTCCTGCGTTTTAATTAGATGTGATTGAGCGTGGATACGGGACGACGGCGCATCGCTCTGCGCAACCATCGATGGCGTATTTTTGAATGGCTGCTGGCGACACCGTGCACCCACCCCTCCCATCGCTCGCTTCGTACCTTGTAAACGGCTGTGGAGCAGGGCGATCTCGATAGTTGCGAGTGATAGCCCCCATGTCAAGCGCCGCGCTATGGAGGTCGGCCTCGCACAGGTAGTAGTCGGTGCGGGTGTTGCTGACGGTCAGAGCCTTCCGAGTACAGCTGCAGGATGTTCGGCGCCAGGAGCTCGCCCCATGGCTGCGCAGCCATCACGCTGTCGCCTTCTTAGTCGCAAGTGCCACTGCTCTGGGAAGAGCAGAAGGAGGCCGAGCTTGACCGAAGAAAATCGCCTCCAGCAGCGGCGACAGGCCAGTCAAGACGTGCGTCAGCAGCCTCCATCTGCGATCGCGAAGAGCGAGAAGGTCGATGCCGGGGCTCCCGAGGTGGCCAGTGGCGGTCGAGGCATCCTCTGTGCGGCGTTCGAAAGCGCGACGATTCAGCCGGCACGCGGCCTGGATGATCGCAAGGCGTGCACGACCTGGTCGGGCCCGGGCTCTATCTCGCCGCTAACCACCAGCGGCGCGCCGGCCGGCGCTCCCTCCACCCCACCTTTCCGTGGAGCGTCTTGATGTCGGCCTTGTGGTTCAAGTTCTTGCTGTAGATGATCATCTCCCGCGCCGCGCTCCAGACGGCCCGCGCGAGCTCGACGAGGCCGCGCGCATCGACGGCGCCGGTTGGTGGACGCGGCTGCGTCACGTCACCTGCCGCGATTGCTCCCACCGTCTAGCGGTTTCGCAGAGCTCACCAGCGCGACCGTTGCACGCTGTCGCACAGTACGACGCAGGCGGCCGCCCAGCAAGGCGTACACATGCACACATCATGTATGCAGAGAGGGCAGCCCTCGCAGCTGGCAGGGTGAGGGGGGCCTCAATCCGCCCCGGCGATCTTGAATTTGCCCAGCATGTCGAGGCCCCGCAGCCGCTCATCCCGCAGCCGTGGTGCGTATGGCCCACGCCGATATGAGGCCCTCCCCCATGAAAAAGAGGTACCTCTATCGCCTTATGCAGAAAGGGTGCCTGATCCGGGTTGTGGCGGTGCGGGCTCGACCAGTTCGGCGGCATCAACATCAACAGCGCCCTGAACTATTTTGGCCTGCTCCACACCTTTTTCGACCAGAAAACCGAGTCTTTCTCGGTGTTCGGACAGTCGACCCTGAATGCCAGCGACCGGCTGCGCTTTATCGGCAGCCTGCGCTATACGCACACGAAGAAAGAAGCGACCTTCGACGGCGAGCGCATCTATGGCCCGTTCAACCTGCGTCCGCTGACGCAGGCGCAGGGCAAGCGCAAGGAAAACACGGCACGTCGATCCGGCAATCAGACGGCGCTGTATGGACCGAAACTCCCCTGGCGGGATTCTGGCTCGTGCGGTCAGCGTCGACGATGCGGGCGCCAAAATCGGCGCCTCACGGCGAGCGCCGGACCGGGCCGTTCCGGCGGCCGGTGTGCCAACTCGCCCCTGAAGCATCTCAGATTCCTCGAGCCTTCGTTAGAGTGTATTGGCTGCAACTATAAGAGGCGGTTCCGTCGGTAACCACCATGTACGTGGATGATCTGGGGAATTTCCGAAGCAAAAGCCATAATACAACTAGGTCGCGATTCATATCCACATATTCAGTCCGAAACGGGACTTGTCACCCGCTATGGTCTACACTTCCAGATCTGCATCTTGTGCCATTGCCCTCCGTTTGCTCGCCTCTACCGAGACCGTATCCTGTGTGATGGTCCTGGCTTCACAGTACAGTTGGCCAGATATGTATTCGATTGAGGCTGGTTCACCCGCAATATGATACAGATAATTTTGTGAATAAGGAGCTACTGTCGGCTCTAATAATACGGTATCATATTGGCAAACCACCAAATCCGGTCCCAGGTCAGCGGGGGTGGGCACTATGAGATCGGTCAGCCATGCGTCAGTTTAATATAGAGGGGATAGGCATAGCGAAAGCAACTACGGGGTCTACGTCAAGTTTGGAATTACAGCGACGGGAATTACGGAGACAAGTGCAACGGTTCCAAAGCGTCCGCAGCGTAAATCACTCCACCAACCCCAACTCCTGCCCTGCATGGAATATCCGTAGCACCTCGACCGCCTCCCGTACCCGATAGGCAATAACCGTCCGTCCCCGAAAGTTCAGCGTTCGCACACCCGGCGCTAGGTCGTCGCGTAGGGTGCCGCGTTCGGGAAAGGTGGCGCAGAGATCGGCAACCTTACTTGGATATGAATGGCGTCATCCACGAACTGCACGTACGCCTAATGCCCCCATCTGAAGCTGTCAGCGGAGCGGAGATGGTGGTGCGCATATTCACCCACCTGGACAAGCGGATCAGATTATCAAACCGCAGAACCTGGTGTTCATGGCCAGCGACGGTGCTTGCACTCTTGTCCGCTGCGACAGCCCACTCAGCTGCGTGCTGCGGGCAGGGCAACGCGTGCCGATCTTGCACCGCGGCTGACGTCCTGAGCGGCACATATCAGCTGCGGCACTGCGCATGTGCAGCTACCGCTCCTCCGGGACAGGGCAGCGACGCCGCCACGCGCCACGCCATGTTCGCCACCCGCGCAACGCTGCCGCCGGGTCGCTGCGCCAGAAGGATGCGAGTGTTACCGCATCGCGCCCCTTGCGCTTCCTTGCGCACGGATGGGGCGAGGTGAGCGCGCTCCCCGAGGCGACGCAATGGGGGCATGATGAGGGCATTATCCACGCGGCATCGATGCTCGCGGTGCTGTGCCCGCTACTGGCCGCTGCGAAATGCGCGGGCGGTCGCGGTCGCTGCCCACTAGCCGATGCATCGGCGGCCGCAGCAGACGCTTGCCATGTCAGCAGCGCTTTTTTTGATGCGCGTTGCCCCCAAGCACGTCGTGAGGAGCAGTAGTTTGCGGCCGGAGCCGCCCACGCCCGGTGAGCGGCTGCTGCCCGCATTCGTGGTGCACCCACCACTCCGCGCGCGCAGACCCTTGACAAACGCAGCGCGAGGCGGAGATCGAAGGCGCGTCGCGAGGAGATTGATCCCGGCACCGCATTCGACTCCAACTGCATCACGCCGGGCTCGCTCCTTCTGTCCGGCTGCGTGGCGAGCCCGGCCCGGAAGCCCCAATCGCCGCACGACTTCTGCCGAAATCGATGCTAGGGCTGCTGCTGCGATGGTCACCGGGAGCATCAGGCGGCGCGCCGGTAATCGCGACGGCCGCATTGTTCCTGCTCGCCTGCCGCAGCATATGTGCAGCGCAGCCCTGCACGCGCCGGACGAGCAAGTCATACGCACGTCTAACCACATGCCTTGTGGCGCCGCCGATCGCCAGCCGATCTGCGCGGTGATCGCAGATGGCGATGCCGCGGTGAATGAACTGCACGGTCATCTTCGCGGTTTGCGAACCAGCTTGCGCCGAGGCGGCGCATGATGAAGAGGCCCTTGGGAATGACGGCACCATCCATCAGCGGCCAGGCTCGTTTGCCGTCACCCGTCATGCGGCATCACACCACCTATCCCTTGCAGGCAAAGCCGCACACGCACGTACTGCAAGGACTTAACACACACGCAACAGTCCTAGCCCTACAGCCTCCTGTACAGGCTGCACACACGCAACGGCGCAGCAGCAGGCACGCATATGATCTCCGTATGCAACACCTTGTCGTGCGCAAGCCCCTCTCCTGCTTCCCTCTTCCCTAGGCCACGAGGTCCCTGGAGAGGGGGAGCACAAGATCATGGAGTACATCAGGTGGCAGAAGCTGCAGCCGGGGTACCCCCCGAACCAGCGCCACTGCATGTACGGCCTGGACGCTGACCTCATCATGCTTCCTGAGTTGAGGTCGCGTGGTCACTTCTGCCTGCTGGGAGTTGCGCGGCTTAAGTGTGGTCTGTGGGCGTTGTGTTTGTGTGTGAGTGTATGTGTGTGTGTGTGTGTCTGTGTGTGTGTGAGCGAGAGCATTTGTGACAGGGTTGAGTGGGCACATCGGTGTCATTGTTGAGGTAAGAGTCAAGCTTTCCTGCCGTGAAAGATTGTGCGCATGCAAAACGGCAGCTGTGGCTTGGAATTGTGTGACATGTGGATGTGTCCTGCACTCGTTTTCCGTTCTGTGCAGCACAGCCCGCACTAAAGCACTCACCGCTTGTGTCATGCTGTCCAGGAGGGTTCGATGGCGAGTCGACCTGTGCCGTCCTTGTTGGCCCCACAGCCCGGCCGAATGACCGCGCCTGCCGCCGCGCAAGTGGTGGCGTTCTCGGGGCGTTCAGCGGCCAGCCGACGCGCGAGCGCTGGAACTTTTGGGTGCGAATGATCTCATCCGCGCGCGTTGTGACTTCACCATAACCTTCCCGCTGGCGGTACTCGCCCCATGCCTGCTGGCTGATATCGAGGAAGATACAGAGCCCCGCGATAGTCATGGCCCCGCATCGTTGCGATTGCGGCAGCTCGCAACAGGGCACTTCGGCCGTGCGTGATCACCCATATCATGGGCCTGCCTCCTGCGTCAAATGCTTTGATGGTGCCACTCCTCACCCCCAATCCCCCCGCAGGCTGCTGCGCGATGACCTGGACGTGCTGTTCGGCCTGGTGGGCCTGCGCCGCGTCCCGTCCAACCAAAGTGCGTTTGAGTACGTCGAGCCGTGGTGTACCACTTTGTGCCGTTCTGCATGCTGGTCGAGCGTCGTTCCGACAGGCGTGTCAGCAGCAAGGCCTGCTGGCGGACGCACGCAAGCGGCCGGGGCCGTCTACGGGGTGTGGCGTTTGAGCATGCGCCGACGGCTGAGTGCCGGGGCGGAGTTAGTCGGCGGTGAAGTCGTCCCAGCCCACGGTGCCGATCAACGTTGAAGCGGCGCGTCCTGTGCAGGGAGTCGACGATGCTGGCCGATCGACTGCCAGGCTGGTTTGGCCGTGTGCTTTCTGGTGATGCATGCGGGCGCCTGCGCTGGTGCCTTCGCCGGTCGAGCGCTCGCCGCCCGCCCGACCTCCTCGCCATACTACACGGAGGAAGGCCTCAACAAGCTCAAGGCTGAACTGAACGACATGAAAACCCGTGGACGCACCGAAATTGCCCGTCAAATCGCCGAGGCCCGGGATAAAGGGGACCTGAGCGAAAACGCCGAGTACGATGCCGCCAAGGATGCCCAGGGTGGGAGTTGGTGCGTGGACCTGCACACACCTGGTGCCCCCAGCTGCCTGTTTGTCTGATGCAGACTGCTCGTACACACACACACTCTCTCTCTCTCCGACCCACACCACAGACACACACACACACACGCCCACACATCGACATGCATTGTCGAAGCTCCCAGCTCGGCGGCTACCTGACGGATGCGGGTGACCTGCACCACGTCCGTCTGGAGGTGCTGCCGTAACGCAGCTGGCGAGCTTGATCTGAGCCACGCTTGCCGGTGCGTCGGGACGTTCAAGACCCCTGCCGCCGGCAGAAGCGCGTGCAGGGGTTGTCGTATTCGGCGGCGCAGGTGGTGACGCGAGAGGTGCCATCACGCGCAGGTGCACGGGCTGGTCCTCGTCACGTGCACGGGACGTGGCGCAAGTGACAGTAGTCGCGTGGCTCGCAGCTGCATGCGTGGCGCGGAGCGAGGGTGCGGTGCTCGCGGTGATCGTCGTCTTCCTGTTCCTGCGCGACTGGCGCGCGACGCTGATTTCGGCGCTCGCCATCCCGCTGTCGGCGATCCCGACCTTCTGGTTCATGGACCTGATGGGTTTTCGCTGAACAGAAGCAGCTGCTGCGGCTGCGGGCGCGGAGGCGGCGGCGGCGGCGGCAGCGTCACGACGCGATCGTGGAGATGGCTTTGCGAAGGTGCGGCCCGGCAAGCTCCCCTCCCCCAATCTCAGCTCTGTTTGCGTTGCGCGCTTCTGGCAGATGGTCCTTCGTGCAGTCCCATACTGCGCCTCTTTTCGGCAGCAGCTTGCCTGTGGGCTGTGCACAATCTTTTATCACACACACACACATCACTCAGCGCACTCACACGCACAGACGGCATAGCTGACACGCACATTTGCCTATAACCCCTCAGCTCCGCGACCCGGCCTTGCGGCGCTGGATGGCGGCCTGCTGGACCCCCTGGCCGGGGCGGCCCTGGAGGACGAGGAGGACGAGGAGGCAGGCCAAGGCGCAGCGTGGGCGCACGCAGGCGCCGCCGCCGGCCCCACCTCGCTCGACCCTGGGCAACGGGGTTGGCGAGCTTTTGCTGGGAGGGCGAGAAGCCCAGCGGATGCGGCTCTGTCGTGAGCGCTGCTGGAGGCTGCAGCGTCGAGCGCATCCGTGGCGGGGCCATGCAACGCGACCGCCCTGTCTCGGAGATCCGCAGCAACGCGCGCGCCGTGGCTCGTGTGAGCACCACCCGCCCGGAGCCCTCCACCACCGACGACGGCTATTTATCGTCTTCGGAGATTGCAGCGCTACGAATGAAGGCGGACTGGGTCATTTTGTCCGCCTGCAATACCGCCGGGAGCGATGGTCTGGAAGGTGCGCCGGGTGGCAGGGCGAGCACACCGTTGCAGCCCGACTTCCGCGGGGCTGGGGATTCAGGGTTTGGCCACGCGCGTGAACGAAGTGGCTGCGCGGCGAATGGAAGTCGATCAGCGCCTTCTGGCACGCCGTACGCCCCCCGCTGTCCGAAGTAGACTGCCAGAAGAACCTCCTGTGACTGCGCCCAGGTATCAACATGATGTCCCCGTCCGCCTCCCCTTCCTTCCCCGGTCACCTATTGCGTTCCGTCAGAAATTGGAAACCAGCTCAACTCAGTCTGCTGCGTAGTCCGCTCGATTTCC
>NNCB01000413.1:0-18095 GCA_002317545.1 Scenedesmus quadricauda | reverse complement strand
CGCGATCTCCTCTAGCACCCCCTCGCCGAGGCAAGGGTGCATGAGCAGCAGGCGCTGGCCGGAGGAGGTGGCGAGCCTTCATCGGCACGCCGCCACGATCCGGCGCGCACGTCAAGACGGCGTCCGGAGATCGGGAACTCGAGGCCACAGCAAACTCGCTGCAGGTGCGAGTGCGCGTGGCGGGTGGGTTGGCGCTGGTGTGCCTGTCTTCATTCGGCGTGTGCGCTGGCATAGATGCGTGGGTTGACTGCGCATGCGGGCGCGCCGGTGCATGTCGTGTGCGGAGGTAGGCGTTCTCCTTCGCTGAGCCGGGTCCAGCACAACAGGGTGGGCATTGAATGCATCCTGGGGTCATCGGTCATTGGGAGGGGCCGCATTTACACGATTGAGCTTGCGCAGCAGCGCCGCATTCCGCCTGCTTTTCCGTTCCAGAACAGGCCCAGTGGCTTCATGGTCGGCGCGCGAAATGATGAGGCCGCCATGCAAAACGTGCGCCAAGCTGGATGGCAGCGTTTGGAAGAGCACGGCAGAAGCGCACGCCCCCAGGGTGCCATCGTGACACACCGGTGGCCAGGACTCCTGTCTGCGGCACCAGCGCGCTCCCGCCCGGTGCTCCCGCCACCCCGCGCCCCGTTGCAGGCAGCACCGCAGCCCTCCGCCAGTCGAGCTGCCGAGCCACCCATGACCGCAACCCCCCGCCTTTGCCGATGCCCCTGCTGCCTCAGGTCGACGACAGCATCCCGCCGATCTCCCACCAACGCCCCGCAACCAGCCGCACCGCGATCATGGCATCAGGTCACCTGATGATATCTTGCCCACGCCCCGCCACCACCCCTACCGAGACCCGCGCCTTACTCACACCCGGCGAGGTGTTCAGGCCGAGCAGGATCGCGAGCTGGCTGAGGGCGCGCAGGGCGCCGCCAGACCGGGTGAGATCGATGCCCTCCGACGGCCGGTCGTGCGCGGATCATTGCGCCACCCGATCGGAAGGCCGGACCAATGAAGCTTCATGACTGGGCGCGGAGGGAAGGAGCTGAGCCTGCGCCCGTTCGCCTCGCATTGCCGCGCGCCTGAAGCCAAGGAACAGAACGACAGCGCGAGCGACACTGCGAATAGCGGGATCGCGATGCAGGAACCAGAGCTTCCGGCATGCATGGGTGGCGCCTGCATTCCAGGAAACAGAAAAAGATTATAAGAACAGGAGGGACAGATCCCGCCCCGATGCAGAAAGCACAACCGGACCGCAGAGGCCGGCACGCGTGCACCCCTGAGCACGCGACGCCGCATGAATGCTTGAGCAGCGGCTGTCAGCTGCATCCGCCGCTGAAGCCGTCACGCGCTGTGGCAGCTGCCGCCCGCCGCCAGCGCCGCGCGGCCCCGAACGCCCCGGGCGAGGGGCCCTCGCAGTGCCATCGCCGCCGCCCTCAGCCTGCGTTCCATTGCCACCCTCTGCGGGCCAAAGCCAGGCAAAGCCGGCCCCGGCCGCTCGATCTGCCATGGCCGTCGCCAGCCCTGTGCCCCCAAAGGTCTGCTGCCCAGTGTATGGTGTGGCGAGGCCGGTTGCAGAGGGTGGCTCAGGGTGACCCGCCGCTGGCTGCGAGGGTCCTCGCGGCTGGTGAGGTCGCCAAGGCTGCAGCTGCTGCTGCTGCTGCTGCTGCTGCTGCTGTCGCTGTTGCTGCTGCTGCTCCTGCTGCTGCTGCTGCTCCTGCTGCTGCCGCTGCTGTTGCGCCAGCAGCAGCTGTCGCTGCTGCGAGAGGGGATCGTGAAGAGCTGCCCCCTGCTGTGCCAGTGCAGCATCCTGCTGTGGGTGCTGCTCCCGCTCCAGCTCCGAACGCCGCCGCCTGCCAGCCCGGTGCCGCTCCCCCCCTTCCTGCCACTGCTGCTGCTCCTCCTAGGTCCCGTGCGACCCTCCTGTTCTGCCATAAGCAGCGAGGAATACTGCACAGTGAAAAAACTGCTCCGGCCCCGACCGGATCCGCCTGTCCTCGGTTCTTCAGGAGGGATAGGTCGGAGCGAGTTCCGCTTCGTTCTCCTGGCCTTCCGCCCCCGTCAGTTCGCCCTCCTGCCGGCGTTTCATTTCAGCCGCCTCATAGAGCTCCCGCGCCGTTTCGCCGGCCGTAGGTTTCAGCCTGTCGTTCCGCAATCGATAACGCAGCTGCCGCTGCAGGCGCCGGCGCTGCTGTTGCAGCGGTGGCGGCTGCGATTGCGCCGCCGTCTGCTGCAGCTGCTGCGGCTGTCGGATGTTTGGCTGCCCACGCAGCGGGTCTGCTCCTGGGGCCTGCGGGCCGCTGCCTGTCCTGCTGGCGAGCAGGGCGTCAACAACCTGCACCAGCGCTGCCTGGTGGTCCCCCAGCGCCCGCTTGCCCTCCGCCTGGGCAGGTTGAGGGGGGGGGGATGGCGGTGGTGCGGTTGTGGCAGCGCTGCTGGAAAAACTCCTAGAATACTTATGATGTTATGATCACAAGGCATCGCAGGCGGCATTTGACCAAGCAGCGCACCGCCCATCAGCGCGAGCACGTCACCCACCAGATCGGGCGTGACGCCGAATTTCTCGTTCACCGCGTCCAGCCCCAGCCGGACATTCTTCATCGTGTCGAGCATGTCGACATGCGGCGAGCATCGGCACGGCTCGGCGGCGCGGCTCGCGATCGCGGCGGCGCGGGCGTCGGCGGCGCGGCGCGCGTTGAGAGGTCCTCCGGCGCTCGGCTGTGAGGGGCAGGAGCGCCATCAGGTCCGCCCTCGGCAGCGAATATGTCAGTCGCCAAGGCGCCTTAGAGGCGCGAGGCGGGCGTTTCGAGGGTGCCGGTCGCCCGCCGGCCTTCTTGCGGGTGCTTGGGTGGCGCCGCTTTTACACGTTCCGGCGCTGCCCTGCCATGGCCCTTGCAGGCGACTGAGCAGTTGTTGGCGCTCGCCACACCGAAGTTGCCACCTGGCTTGCGTGCGCCCTTGAAATCTCACGATCCACTTGACCCAGGTGCTGCAGATGCGCAAAACGCCGTCCACGCCCGATCGCGATCAAACTGCGCCGGAACAGGCAGCAGCGCGCCCCAGGGCGCAGAGATCGTCACCAGCACCGCAAAGCACCTGGATGCAGCGATGTCCTAAATGCATTTGCAGCACACCTCACGCTTGCCGGTGAATAACCCACAAGCGCTAGTCCACCGCGCTGCCAACATTGCGCACCATATCGGCGCTGACGATAAAGATACCGGAGCCGATCATACTGCCGGCAACGATCAGGATGCCGTCCATCAAACTAGGGTGCGTTATTGCCTGTCTAACGATTCGCAACCGTGCCTCGAGGTCATAACCCTGGCCGTAGCCCGCCCGGAGCACGATCATGGAGCCGTTGCGCATCCGGGTATCTGGCTTGAGGCTGGTGTCGTTCCAGTGGTTGATCCGGATGGCCGAGGTATCTAGCGCATGTGTTGTGTTACAACCAGGTCCTTGTTTGGAGCTCCTAGCAAAGCGTTTGGTGTGTCCAGGCCTGCTGGGTGAGGTATTGACGCGCTTTTGCCGGCAAAGGTCGCTTTGGTCCACATTTTGCGCTCCGAGTACAGCCTACTTTTAAAAGCGTAGGAGGCCGCCAGGAAGAATGCAGGCTCTACCTTGTTTTCCTTTTGATCGTAGAGCTTTTCGGCCCAGATGCACGAATCCAGGTGGGCCAGCAACCGGTTATCGTGGCAAGCGTGATTTTCAGAGTATGTGTGTCAGCCATTCACGCGCACGACAGCTGGTTTGGGCCACCGACATCAATCGGCAGGATACATCCGCCGCGGCCCAGAACCAAACGCATATATTTCCCCCCAACAGACAAGGATGTCCGACCCCGAAAGCATCGTCGCCAATGCCGCGCGGATCGTCCAGGGTTCCCCCCTTGGGCCTCCTTCTTTGCTGCTAGACCGCACGTTTGGCGTGCCCTCTTCCAAACAGCCTAGCCCCGCACGCCTCTCTGATGTTGTGCATAGCTTCTTGCAACCAACGCACAGTGACTGGGAATTCGCTGGACTGCGCAACCCAGACAGCAGCAGACAGACAGCAGCAGTGCTGCACATGCGTTCTGATTACATTGTGTACAAGGGGCAAGACAGGCTGTCACCGAACGGCTAGTGGCTCGCGTGCTGACGCGTCACTGCTGCCCGGCTGCTGCTGTCCTTCCTGCTGTTGCTGCTGGTCTGCTGATTGATGCTGCTGCTGGTGCTGCTGCTGCTGCTGCTCGCCAGAGGGCTGTGCAAATGCCCGTTGGGCGCCGCTGCTGCCGCCGCTTCATGCCCGCTCCGCTCGGGCCCGCCTCTGCCGCCTCTGCCGCCGCCTGTTGCTGCTGCTGCTTCCCCTTCCCCTTGCCGCCGCCACGATGCGCGACGCCGCCGCCGGCCCGTGCCGCTGCCTGCGCCTGCTGCCCGCTTCATGCCCTGAAGAGCTCTGGCCGCCGCTGCCGCAGGTCCTCCACCAGCTCTGGCGGCAGGTTCTCCTCCGGCTCCCAGGAGGCCTGCGGGCAAGCAAAGCGGGCGAGGCGACAGCTCACAGCTCAGCAGATGTGTGGGTGCTTTGAACAGTGGACTGCGCGTGTGCAGACAAAAGTCAGCGCAGCACTGGAGTGACGTGTGCTTGCGTCCAGCCAGAAGAAGCGGTGATGGCCACGCTGCGCGCCAACCACCATCGCGATGCCTACATCCGTCCGCTGGCGTGGTTCGGCGAAGGTGGTTTCGGCCTGGACGTCGAGGGCCACACCCCGCACCTGATGGTCGCCACCACCGCCACCCAGGTGCACCTCAACGGCACCCGTGCGCGGCTGGGCACATCCTCCACGGCCGCCACCTGCGCGGGGGTGCGTGAGTGGGTCGGCGCACATGCGGGCGAGTGAAGTTTTGTTTGTGGGTGAGTGTCTGTGTGTCTGTGTGTATGTGTGTATGTTTGTGTGGGTGTGTGGGTGTGTGATGGTTTTGTTCATTAGTCAGTGTGTGCGTGGGTGCACGCGCGTGCGTTCGCATGTGTGTGGATGTGCAGCGCTGGCTGCATGGAGTTGGCAGGGGCCCACGACGGCACACCCCCTCTCCTGGCAGGCATCACCTTTGCGGCACTCCATTCCCCTCGTCCATCGCCACCGAGACTGCCGCGACCAAATATACCGGCCGCGACCCGGTGCGTGCGCACAACTGTCGATGGAAGAAATCGAAAAGGGTCAGAACGACCCGAACTACAAGCTCAAGATGAGCAAGCAGGCGCAGGACACGATCCGCCGCACCCGCGGCCCGCGCTACACCCCGGGCCACCCACCTGCACGCGCTCCATCCCCGCCTGCCAGTCCTGATCACATCCGGGGCGACGTCGCGCTCGGGCACCCACGCGTCTGGGGCGCCGTCCTGAGCGGGGTTTCCTTCGATTCCTCCACCAACGCTTCGACGCCATGGCTGTCCGGCCAGATGATCGTCGCGCCATTCTCCTCGGTGAAGGGGGTAAGCGGCCACATGACATTGACGAGATATTGCCGACCTCCCCAACCCCCTGCCACATATTCCAAAGATCAAAACTCCTGGCAAGTTATTTCACCAGGTACTCCTATCTCCAACTACCTCGCGCTCTCCCGCTCCTCCAGGATGCCGCCACGCACCACCTCATCGTACTGCGTGCTGGATCTCGGCCGCCTTCTTGGGCAGATCCGAAACCACGCACGTGCGGCGTCAGCCGTCCGAACGAAGAGGGGCGCGAGATCGTCGGCCCGATGCCGTCAAGCAGCGGGCATTCACGTGCACAGTCGCAGGGAATTGATGCAAATACAGCCCCCGAGGACGGCAGCAGGGGTTAGAGAGCTCAACATCATCTGCGGACGCTTCTGCCGCGAGGGCGAGAAAAGTTCGATCCCGCGCGTCTTCACCCCTGTCACCCCGCGCCGCGCACAGGTCGCACCGCCGATGGCGCTGTATGGCGAGGGCTTCCCCGCCTCGCGCATCCGCGGGCTGACGCATCTCGGCATGGAAATGCCGTGCAACGTCCTCGCCGACGAGATGCTGACACCGGGCGAAGGTCAAGTCCGCGCACCATCATCGCGCCGGCCCGGCTGTCGCCTGGAGGGGGGGGGGTGCACGGGTGGAGTGGGCGTGACAAGGCAGTCAGTGCGGTGGAGCATAGCAGCGCTGCACAAGCTCACGCTCACAAGTGCTCTGGTCACCATAGAAATGGTGCCGTTCTGAATAGCAGAGTGAGTGGCAGGCCAACATTGCCCGTCCTTTGAGGTGGCGGCACGAATGATCGTTCATCAACGGCCATGTGCTCGCGACATAGCCCGCGTTGAGCCCCGCGACCCACGCGCCGAGCAGCAGCTGGACGAACAGGATCAGGCTGCCGACGGCCGCAGCAAAGTGCAGCGCGCTGTCGGTCGCAGTCACGTTCCCGGCAACAAGGGTGGGGAGGGTCTGAGCAATGGCAAGAGCATCGGGTCCTGTTATCGCTGCCGGTCCGCCCGCGACCTGGCAATAGTCGTCACGGCGCAGCGCCAGTCGGAACGTCTGCAAGACGTGCCGATTGCGGTCAGCGCCTTTTCTTCCGAAGCGCTGGAGGCACAGCAGATCAAGACCCCGTCGGATCTTCAGCTGACCCTGCCCAACGTCACCTTTACCAAGACCAACTTCACCGGTGCGAGCTTCACGATCCGCGGCATCGGCGACCTTTGCGTCGGCACGACCTGCGACAGCGCGCGGCTGTCCCTGAGCACTCGCGATCGTGGCTTCCTCGCCCTTGCGCGCCGAGTTCCAACAGCGGTCGTCGAACTCGCGCACCAGGTCGAGGGACTACCCTGAGGAGCTAGGTCCCTCGGCTGGAGGTCGGGGGCGTGGGCGGGAGCCGGGGCGGTGGTGGAGTGAGTGGGATGTGGCTCCGCGATGATCATGCGTTTTCTACGACCGAATCGATAGCGAGCGGCATCACTGGCTTTCACAATGCTTATGGGCTGGGCGGCCCTGACGCGAAGCAACAGGCGCTGACCTTTCTGGCGGGGTGGCAGGGTTTTGCCGGGCGCAACAGCCATGTGTTCACGCTGGTCGATGGCGTCGCCGATCTCGATCGTGCGAAGGCCGACAAGAAATGCGCCGTCATCATGGGCATCCAGAATGCCGAGGCATTTCGAAAAGATCGAGCAGACTGTCCGCCAAAACTGCAAGCACGGCGCGAGCCAAGACGCACCAGGTGTCGGGCCTGCCGTCCTTCCACTTGACGCGGTACTCGACGATGGGGTCCTCCCCCTCCAGAGATGCACGCACGCCTATGACCTTCTCCACCTCAACAAACTCGTCCACTACCACGGTGTCAGGCGTTAGGACGAGCGCGGCGTCGTCCTCTGCGGTCGACTTGCAAGCAGCAGATCTCCGAACGGCCTGGCCGGAAGGTGGTATCCGTCGCAGCTGCGTTCGACGCGCCTGACTTTACATCCGATTATCGGTACATAAATAAGCCCGGACGCTGAAGGCAGAGTGGGCCACTGGCTCGCTATCTGCGGAGCGCATGGAGCCAGTTTGAAATATTATTCGCTGATATTGTCTTGCAAACTCGGTGTCGATCTTGCGAGAGCTGCTCACTCTGCTGAACGTAACACGCGAAGAGCCGAATCGCCTTTGGATTAAGATAGATACTCTTTCATGTAGATACTGTGAATGTGACTCGTACTGGTATGCAGCCTCGGCATGAACGACTTGCTCCCTTGAACGATCTTGCCCGCAGAATTCGACTGTTTTCGCCACATGAGGTGCTGTGGTGCCGGCATATGGACTGTTTTGCTGGCATGAGTGCTTGCTGTGAGGCCACTCCATGCCCATCCCCGACCTATCCCAGACCTGCACCTGCGGGATACCGCAGGTAGATCCCCGCATCGCCCTTGGGGTTCAATTTTCATCGACGTACATCATCGCCTTTTTTCACGCGTACAGAGCGTTGCAGCACTCCGCCGCATACAATACAGCTGAACAGCCGCGTCAAGACCCCCGCTCCATCTGGTCATTGTCATTACGAGACGAAGCTCTCCAGCTTGGCAGCTCCACGTGATGCTCTAGCGCATGCCTCCCCGACTGGCCACACGAAAACTAACGCCCCTCTTCCCAAAAACGACGATCCAGTCACGCCGGGGTCTTCCCTGGTAGCTGGTATTGGCCGATCAGCATATCGATGGTGTTGAAAGCCTCATAAAATTCCAGGGTCACCTGGCGGGTAGGTGAGTAGGTGTTGATGTGTGTGTAGGCAGATCGTTGGTTTCAAGATGCGTGTGCAACAACACCACAGTCCACAGCATGCTGCAGTATGCGCATTGTGCGAAGGGCAGGAACAGGCAAGTCCAGCATCAGCACGCTCCACAGCTTGGCCCACACGCGACGGCGGCTGCGCAGCACCTGCCATGCATTCCACAGCGACGCCAGCGCACCCAGCGGCAGCACCACGGTGGCGAACAGGCGCACCAGGTTGACCAGCCCATCGCTGGAGGCGCCCAGCCGCGGCAAGTCCGCCATCACCAGCACGCAGGCCGCACGGGGCAGGTCAAGACGCTCCAGCTTACCTGCTCACCGCGGCCGAGCTGGGCCTGCTGCAGCTTCTTCACGTCCCGCGCAAACACCGCCTCCGGCGCCGCCGTCGAGTCGATGCAGGACGCCTTGATGCTGATCACGAAGTTGCCGCCGTTCTTGAGGAAGTGCTGCGCGTTGAGGGCCACGATGCGGGCCTGGTCGGGCTGCGCCACGTCAGCGAACACGACGTCCACCATGGGCACCAGCATGCGGTACGTCTGGGGGTGCCGCGCGTCCTCGATGATGGGGATCACGTTGGGGCGCTGCTTAGCCATGTTGACCAGGTCGCGGCCGCTGCAGAATATTATGCGGGTTTGGCGAGAAAGCAGATGAGTACAGGACACTTGTTGCAGGGACGAAGGCGGCATTTGCCGGCAGGATCAGCAGGCGTAGCACAGCACCCGCGAGGACACTACGCGTCCAAGCCGAGCGCAGCCCGGGCGCGCAGCCGCGCGGCCGCAGCGCCTCGCTCCAGGACTGCGCCCGCCCCTGCCGGTTGTTGGTGCGCCCCGCGCGTGTGGCGGCCGCACCTGCGGTGGCTGAACTCCACTGCGTAGACGGCGCCCTCGGGGCCCATCGCGAATCCGCGGCCTCGACACCGTCGCGGGCGGCACGCTGATGCAGGTGCGGCTCGACGGTGACCTCGCGTACAGCAATGGCCGCATCCTCAGCGACAATCTGCGCCTGCGCTCGCCGCGCATCGATGCCAAGGCGATTGTCATCGCCGACCTCAACAAGGGCTTCTACACCGGCGCGATCGACGGGCGGATCAACGACTACCGGATCGAAAGCGTCGGCATCTTCGACATCGACACGGACGCCGACACACACGCACCCCGCGGCACAAACACGCGCACACCAAAAGCAGCGAAGCCAATTGTGCAGCCGCGTCCGAGGAGAGCGCTCTGACCCCGGCTTGATGTAGATGTGGTCGAGGCCGGCCAGGATGTGCGGCGGCCAGCTTTGACCGAAGGGGTGCCACACGCGGCACTCCACCTTCTCCCCCTCGGCCTGCTCCAGCGGGACAAGCATCTTCGCCCTTGACCGTCACGCCGGGCGCGAGGTTGCGCGACGAGAGCGAGCCGCCTTGCCGCGCGCGATGAAGACGCCCTCGTGGCGGTGCGCCTCTACGACCACCTTGGCGCCGCCCTTCATGCCGCCGCGGCCGCCCTTCTGACGCGCCGCGACCACGGCCGCCACGGCCACCGCGACCCCCGTCGCGGCCGCCACGGCCGCCGCCCCTGCCGCGACCGCCACCGTCGCGGCCGCCAATGCCGCGTCCGCCGCCCACGACGCCGCCATGCGCCCGTCGCCTCTCCGCGACCGCCGCCACCCCGCCCCGGAACATTGTGGTGATTGTGCTTCAAGAGCCCTGCGGCGAAATAAAGACCTTAAGAGGCCGGGAACGGCGCGAAGCGATTGGACCGGGTTCGGCGCTGATCTCGTGCGTGCACGCGGCATGATGCACGGAGTAACAGCTAGGAATATCGGGCCTCAAAGTTGTGAGGCTGGGTAACGAGTATGAGGGATGGAGCAGGCACGCGCGGCGTGGCTGCTCCTTGGGTCCCATCAGGGACGTACGTGTCTGCTCTGCTGCTGCGCTGCGGGGCACGCATGACTTCGCGGGCGGATTTTCTGCTGGTCTCGATCATAATCATTCCATGGTTTCGTCGTCGGGGGAAGGATCCGACCCGACGTCTTTAAATCAGAGGGGTTCAACATCGACTGAAATCCTCTGGTAAACGCCGTCTTCATAGTTTCCGGCGAACCGTTCGACACGTCCGACAGGTCGAGAAAACGAACGACGCGCAGGTCATTTTGTTCCGCATGGCTGTGCCCGCGACCGAACATCCGGCACAGCGCATTAACGGTCGCGATTGGCGCAGGAGGCTGACGGTATGGACGACGAGACTCCAGGACGCGATGAGGATTGCATGGCGGCAGCGACGCGCCCGGGTGATCGTGCCGTTCACGGTGGGTCGCATCCCGTTTAGCCGAGCTTTCGGGCGTGATGGACATTCAAGCCATGGGCCGCTCTATGAGCGACAAAAAAGACAGGCGCAAGCAAGAAACCAATGCGCCTATTTCGACAGATGCCGAATGTCGAGCTAGGAGTGTGGAAGCGCATGCGTCACAGCAGAGGCGCTGGCGCCACTACCCCCACGCCGGTCAACGGCAGGGTGCACTCGGGCAGGATCTTGTGGCTGCCGTCCTTCGCAGTGTGCTCCATCAGCACCACGACCCGCTTCACGCCTGCCACCAGGTCCATGGCCCCGCCCATGCCCTTGACCATCTTGCCCGGCACCATCCAGTTGGCCAGGTCACCCTTGTCGGTCACCTGCATGGCGCCGAGGATCGCCAGGTCGATAGGCGCCGGATCATCGCAGCTGGTGGAGGTGCGGAAGTCGCCGTGTGCCTTCTCCAGGCGTTGACGGGTGCTCTGGAGCTCGCGGGCCTTCTCGTCCAGCCGTTTCTGCAGCTCCGCCACCTGCTGCGCCTGCCGCGGCCCGGCGTCATAGCCATGGGCAGCCTCCTCTGTGGCGGGCAGCCTCCAGTCGGAGCCGGGGCCCGGCCGCCGCCGCTGCGGCCGCCGCAGCGGCGGATGCAGCTTGCTGAGCCGCTGCTGCCTGCTGCAACCGCATCCTCAGTCGCTTGGCGCGCCTGTCTCACCTAGTCCAACTGTTGTGCAGCGCATGCCGCCTGACAATATTCTCTCCTCCGCTGCGTGGCGCCGCCCGCTCATCCTCAAGCTGCTGCTGCAGCGCCGCGGCCTGCGCGAGCTGCCGCCGCAATGCGCGTGCCGACTCCTTCGTCAGCGGATGCAGCGAGCCGCTGACGCCGACCTTCGCCTCCCGCGCGACCTGCGCGAGACGCTACATCTCCGCCGGCAGACGCGCACCGCCTGCTGCGCCGGCCCCTGCGCCTGCGTCCCGCAATCGCCTCCAAAGCTCCCGCCAGCTCCTGCGCAGCGCCGCGTTCCGCCTGCCTCCGCCAACCCGTGCTTTGCCTCCTCCAACGCGCGCTGCAGCAGCGGCACGTCAGAGCGCTCCGCTTCAACAGCAGCGCTCGCCGGCGGCGGCGCAGCGGCCGCAAACTGCTGTGCCTGCGCGGCCGCAAACTGCTCGCGCGCCTCGCCGAGCTGCTGTTGAAGCGCCGCGTTCGCTGCCTGTGCCGCCCGCAAGTCAGCGAGCACCTGTGCGACCTGCGCCTGCACCCCGCGCAGCGGCCGTGGGGCGCCTCGGCGCGCTCGAGCCGCGTACCCAGCACCGCCAGCTGCTCGCGCAGCGCGGCCGCTGCGCGCTGCTCGGCAAGCAGCTCGCCCGCGCGCTCCTCTGCGTCGCGCCGCGCGGCCGCCAGCTCCCCCTGAGCACCCGCCGCCGCCTGCTGCGCCGCCTGCAGCTGCCGCGTGAGCGCATCGCACTGCGCGTTCAGCGCCGCGTCCTCCGCTCGAGCTCGCGCTGCCGCTGCTGCAGCTGCTGCAGCTGCTTTACCTGCTGCGCCGCGTGGCCGGCCACCTTCAGCAGGTTTTCGTTCAGCTGCTGGCGCTTGCCCGCTCGAGCTGCAACTCGCGCAGCAGCGCGGCACGCGATGACGCCACGGCGTTCAGCCTGTTTCCTCCCTCTTCCGCCTGTCGGCCGAAAAAGCCGGAAAATGACCGACGCTGGCGTTCCACCCGTCATCGGCTAGGCCAAATCCATCTCTGCTGCTGTTGCTGTTGCTGTTGCTGCTGCTGCTGCTGTTGCTGCTGCTGCTGCTGCTGCTGTTGCTGCTGCTGCTGCTGCTGCTGCTGTTGCTGCTGCTGCTGCTGTTCCTGCTGCTGCTTCTGCTGCTGCTGCTGCTGGGTGCCATCAGCGTCAGCGGCGCCTTGAGACCTTGACGCTAGCTGTTGCAGGTTACACACTGCTGCAGCAACTGCATCTGCTCCTGCGTGCAGCGCCCGGAGCGCGCCGCCGCCAGGGCAGCTGCCACCTGCTGCACTGCGCTTGACTGTTGATGCTGCACTCCTTGCTGCTGCTGCGGTTGCTGCAGCAGCTCCTGCTCCCCGCCCTGCCCCTGCCCCTGCCCCGGCCCCTGCCCCTGCTCCTGTCCCCGTTCATGCGGCTGCTGCAGTGCTCCTGCACCCACATGCCCAGCTGACAAGGCGGCAAGCCGCTGCTGCAGGTCTGAGAGCTGCTGCTGCTGCGCCTCCCCGGCGGCCTGGGCCGCCAGCAAAGCGTCTACAGCTGCCGCCGCTGCGTTTTCGACGCCAGCAGCGTCCCCTTGGCGAGCACCGCCGCATTACGCGCATTTTCGGTCGCGCCGCCGCACCGCGGGGAAGCTGAGCCTCCCGCTCCGCCGCCGCCGGGCCGCGTCCTTCCAGCCGACGCTAGCTCGATCTCGGCGCAAGCCGCGTTGACCTCCAGCTGCACCGCCGCGCGCGCGGTGGCCTCGGCTGCCAGCCGGCCCTTGAGGGCGTCTGCCTCGGCCTGCACCCGCGCCCTGCGCTCCTCCGCCGCCTGCGCCAGGGCATGGCCTCGTCAAATCGCGCTGCAGCTGCACCGCGCCCTGGGGACATGCACCACGTTGCCCACGCACTGCTGAGGAGCACGTTGACGCTCTCCAGTTCCGCCACGCGCGCCCGGAGCGGAGCCCGGCGCTCTGTTGCGATAGGGAGGGCAACAACGTCAGTCGTTGGTTCATCAGCAAGGCAGGCGGGTGCGTCGCCAGGCCCGCGCATGGAGCATCATTGACGGGGCGGGCGGCATGCATGCGACGTCGACAGATGAGCCGTGGAGCAAAGCCCCCTGTGGACCGTACCCACGGCCATGCAGTGCTGCTGACTGCTGCTGCTGCAGAACCAAAATTCCGCGCGTGACACGCATCAAATACCCACCATCTCTTGCAATGCCGCACATCGCTGGTACCCAGGTAGATGCAGGCTGTACAGCGTTAGTGATTATTGGCATTAAACTTCATAACGAAGCCATCGGCAGCGCCGTTCAGATAATTGGGATTAAGGGTATTGGCTGTCCCTATGTTGCTTGCCGCGGTATTACCACAAAGAAATAACTGGTTCTTTTGTTGAAATTTAAGTGGAAAACAGGTATGCCCGTTAGAAGCTTACCGTTCTTCAGTGTATACCGCTAAAGAGCGTGGCGCCTTCCGCGCATGGTTAGGAGGTAGAACGAAAGTACATTTGTATCGTGATGCTCTCCAGAGCAGCACCGAGCCCCACGCGGCTGGCGAGGTCCTGCGCAATATTTGGCCCTTCGACGAACACAGGAGAACAACGGTCGAAGACTACGTAGACGGGTGTCTATATGATAGTCCGATGCCACTTTTGTAATCGAAGCTGATTGTTGGCCTTGTGCAATGTGCTCTCAACTAAGTATCTGTGTCCCGGCTCAGGCTGTGACACGTCGGTGTCGCCCTACGGTGGACTTCCAACATGCCTATCACCAAACTTGCCTGCGCCTGTAGCATGATCATAACCACACCGTATGTGGGGAATCATGCAAGGCCAGGTACTGGCCGCTCGGCTGCGCTGGACTCACGTGTGACCCACGCATGCGCAAACGAGCACCTGAAGCGCGAGCGCAACTGCGGCGCCGTTCTGCGTGGCCGTGGCGCCGGGAATCCAGCCCTCGACCAGATTTGGACTGACATGCCATACCGAATGGCCAAGGCTCCAAAACGTCAACCGATTTGCAACCTTACCTCTACGCGGAACAACAACTGGAGAAAAAGGACGTTTTACTGGAGCAGTATTCCAAAACACATGGATCTGATTCAGCATCCCGGGGATTAAAAGGCTCTGTAGTCGTTTACCGCTATACTATTGAGTAGTTTTTTGCCAAGGAAGTTCCTGCCGCTATCGGGTAAAGTACAGACCGATGAAACGACCACCCGCAAGCCATGGCTCAATCAAGTGGCGTTTGCGGTACTTTTTCTCAAAGAGCGCCTCAATCTGGCAGGTCATTCTGGGTATATTGCTCATGATCGGCGGCGCTGTCCTGATCGGACTCTCGCGCGAAACCCCCGCGCCAGGCTCCAGCTTCTTGACGCGCTTGATCTGGGGCTTTTTAGACGGTTTCACCTGCTTTTCCTGCGATCTCATCTTCTTTTTCGGCCAAGGCCGCACAGCCTTGGCACAGACTCTCCTCCAGGACTTTGCAGCATCCCTGCGCACGAGACCATGCACGAGCAGGATGCAGCATGCTGGTGAGTGACGGCGGCTGCGATTTTCGAGCGCCGACTCCTTCAGAGCCTTTGCCAGCAGGGGCGCTGGCGCAGGCAATGCAGTCCGGGAGCAACGCCAGCTGCAAGCCCCTGCACGGGCAGGAGCAGCGGTGCTGTTGGCCAGCGGACGGGTGCCGTGGGTCTCGCCACCATCCAGCCGTATTAAATCATTGGACTAGGACTTTCACACGGTCGCATGGTTCCAGGGGGTACAACCCCAGGAGCACCTGCAGCACTTCAACTTGCATCGCAGCTGAGCGTTCTCCTGCACCAACTCCACCAGCTGCATATCGCCACGTTATCCGGGGCCTGCGCGCATGTGCTCACTCACTTTGTTGAAAGCGTGGCCCGCACCCCCCGTACGGCAGCCAGCGACCAGGCCTCGCCGATGGGGCTGCGGGTGCTATGCGTGCGCACACTCGGCAGATGCACGGTGTGCCGGCCCGGTGCGCCGCTCGCTTCGACTCACAATTACAGCTTCCCCGCGTTGCAGCATAATGCACATGCGAAGGGACACGGCAAGTCCCGAAACGCAACTTAATCGCTGAAATCCTATGCGCGATATCGCCGCCATTGCCATATTGGACCAATCGCGGCATAGGGCGGCGGCCCTTTCCTCCCCGGGTCCACGGGCGCAGCCGCGCCGACCAAAGGGTGCATAAATGACCGAATTTTTCGACCGTGCTGGCCTGTCCGTAGATTCGCGACTCGGCCTCCCTACTGCATTGTTGAAGTAGATTTAACATTGCCAACGACCAAGTTCAGCATCATTGGACGCCTGCAGCGAACAGCGCGGCGTTTGACCCAGCTAGACACGGCTGCGTTCCTTATACGAGCGCTCGATCGTGATATTATCGTCTTTAAAACCTACAGGAGCTCAGCAGACCGCACAGAGCCTTGGCGCGGTGGTGTTGCGTCAACACTCATTGCGTTTTGAGAGCAGTAGCCTCGAGCTTTGCCAACTTGGCAGTGCCTGTCGATGGTTAGTGTGTATTCGTTGCAGAGTCCGCCTTGGGGGCATACGACCTTTGCTGGTCGGCTGCGAAGCCATGCCTGGGCAGCGAGTAGCAGACTTTCCTTTATACATATACGTATCGTTCCTTAGGGTGCCAACGATAGGAAAGAGTATAGGGCTATGTTTGCCCCAAACGTCAGGATCGGCCTGCCACAGGTATTCGGTGCCGCTCGCTTTGCAAACAATACTGCAGAGTTCCGCGCCTTTTTCCAGGATGCACGGGCATCGCAGGGGAGGAGCGGCGGCGGAAGTGGCTGCGGCAGGCGCACGGCCGATCGAACAGCCGTGGCGAAAGGACCCAGGCCAAAGGACCCAGGCGCTGTGGAGGCTGCTGCGACGGCTTTTCGTGGAGATCGGCACCACTCGTGGACATGGCAGACGAGGAGATTGACAATCATGTGTTGGCAAGTGAGCTGCGATTGGTCATACATGGTGTTTCATGACCAGACGGATTAATGGGTTCGTGCCGGATTTTTCTAGATCCTGCATGCACTCCGCTGCCCCTGACAACGGAGCAGTTCTGCCAGCCTGGTTGCAAGACATGTCGTACGTACCTTTGATATGCGATTCACACTTTTTCCATTTTGCAGGTACACCATATACCAGCGGCTCGGCAAGGGGGAGACAGCCATACACAGGAGTATGCGGCAGGGATCTGAACACATGGCAGGGCAGCGCGTCGTTGCTCAACCGGCCCGGCGTCCGCAAGGAGCGGTGTGGCAACAGGGCGCGCCGTGCTTTGCGCATCGGCCGACAACCAGAACCCTGATGTATGGTCCACGCATCCGCCCTCGAACCGGCGACAGGCCAACCACGAACAGCGACACGAACAGCATCACCGTGGTGACCGGGCGGCGCAGGCTGAGCTCGGCAATGCTCATGCAGGTTCGGCTCCGCGCGCATCCATATCTCCGCCTTCCAGAACGCCACGCGCGCGTCGGCCGCGTTGCGCGCCCACGTCGTCGCACACGCGCGGTCGCACGGCGACAGCCAGCACTGGCTGCAAGATGTCCAGATCAAGCCCGGGTCGCCGGCTGGCGCCGCTGCTGCCGCAGCCGCGCTGCTGCAGTCGCTGCGGCACGGCTCTGGTCCCCTCTCCGGTGCCAATTGGTTGCGGTAGTTCGCGTAGCCACCGTGCACCGCGATCACGTCCCACTATCCCCCTACATTTGTCTTGGCAGCGCACGTTTCGTGAGATCATGTTCCTCCAAGACCTGGATAAGCACGAGAACATCATCAGGTGCGGCGATACGAGGCCACCACCAGGAGCATCCGGCCCTGGCTGCACATGATGGATCACAGCACCCAGGCGCCCCGATCGGCGGGATGGGGCGGGGCAGCGAGTGCGTTGGCCTGGCTGTGGGCCGGTAAGCGCCGGATGGGCCCTGACCCCCGCACGCCGCACCGCGCGGCCAGCTCACCCTGGGACAACACAAGGCTCGGGAGCCACCACCCTGACACTGATCGCATCACCGCCGCCGCCGCCGCCGCCGCCCCAGGCTGCAGAATGTGCTGCGCGCTGAGAACGACAAGGACATCTACCTGGTGTTTGATACATGGAGACAGACCTGCACGCGGTCATACGCGCCAACATACTGGAGGAGGTGGGCTGGGCACATGGGCTGGCCGGCCTGAGCGCTCCTGCATGGGAGTGGATGGGTTTTGGCGGCAGCAGCTCTGCAGGCCGGGGGTCAGGTTGGTGTCTGTGACAGCTGCGGGAGGAAGACTTCAGCTCCGGTGACGGAGGGGCGAGGGTGTGGTTGAGTTGGAGCGTGGTCATTCTGGTTGGCCATTTTGGATTGTCCGGTGTCTTCGGGGGCGCGGTACTCTTTTCGTGGTTTCATGTACACATGTGCAACCCCCCCTTCACACACTGGCGCACATACCTGTGCAACACACATGTCCACCCCTGCGCACACAAACAGACACGCATGCACACACACACATACACACACACACACACAACTCTCATGCGCACCCTGTTCTGCCCCTGTCAGGTCCACAAGCAATACGTGATGTACCAGCTGTTCAGGGCCCTCAAGTACATGCACTCAGCACAGCTGCTACACAGAGACATCAAGGTGCGGCGCCAGGCAGCAGGCAGCAGGCAGCGGCAGCCGCTGACGTCACGACGCGGCTCTCGGGTGGTGCCGCCCTAGCACCTGGGGTGAAAGTGGAGCAGCAGCTCGAGCCGAAGGCAGCGTCAGCGCCACGACACCAGTCGCGGCTCGCTGCAAACCCGTTGGTCAGCGTGCTGCGCGGCGGTCTTGCCCTGGGTACCCCGCGGTGACGTCACCTCTGAACCTAGTCTCCGC
>NNCB01000412.1:0-18100 GCA_002317545.1 Scenedesmus quadricauda | reverse complement strand
GGCCGCGAGCGTCGATGCCGGTGGCCTGGAGGTGGCCGTTGGGATGGGGGCAATTGGCCGTTTCGGTCAGGGTGATCGACACGCGCGCACCATTTCCAGCTCGACGATCACGGGGGTGTATCGCGCTGCTGCGGGGTCGCATTCGCCGATACGAGCGTGACTCCGATGACCAGCTCCGGGACGGCGAGGGCTCAATTGGCTGTGCTGGTAGCTAATGCACCTCCACCCTATGCGGAGTGCCAGCGGCCGCTTTCTGCTGGTGGGAATGCTATCTTGGCTGACTTTTCCTATTTCACCGAAAACTCCGGCCGAAATTGGCCACTCATCGACTCCATCAGGTCCGCCGACTGGCGGGCTCTGCACCTGCAAATGCGCGTGAAAAACGCGTCCAGTTTGCGATGGCTGACCACTCGACATCCTCACCGCCCACTAGGCCGGCCACGCTGGGCCGCCCTCATCCTCGATCCGGCGCAGGAGGGCGTCAGGAAAGCGAGGGGAAGCGACCAAGCGCTCGCGTGATGATGGCCGCAGCGGGCGCGTCGCGCCAAGGGCGCTGCGCTTGACCGCTGGTGCCTCAGCAGCACGCGGCGAGCAATGTGGGCGCAGAGGATGCAAATTTCGCTTACAACACCATAGGTTGGCAGTGGTTGTATTCCCGCTGGTGCCGGGGTCATCTCCACCGAGCGTCCCGCGTAGCCATCGCGGCTGCCAATGTAGTCGTACTGCCCCCTCAGTATGTTTCGAAGGCTGCTCCGACGCCAGGCTACGAGGGTAGTCTCTGCAGGATTGCTCGCTTTTGTGCATGTGATAGCATCGCCCTCCAATGCAACTTTCTTGGGTACAATGCTTATGCTTAAGCGATCGTTCTTTTCTACCGGGGCAGCGGTTTCCTCTGCACTGATTACGTTGCAGGCTGTTCCGTTACCGGTACAGTGTCAGCACCAGCCGGGGCGGCGCCTTTCAAATTGCGGCGAGTGACGTGACTGGCTGAACGTGATTCGCACAGCTTCTGAGTAATATTTTGATATATCCAGCTGGTTGAATCACAGAGACCTCGCCAGCGACAGTGATGGCCCGATGGCACGCGACGACAATTGGGCACGCGACAGATCAGGCTGGCGCTGGTTTAGCGGCATCGCACGGCGAAGATCATTTCCGCGGAACGAAACGCGCGTGAATGCGACTGTGCTACGCTCATCATGAAGCTGGCCGCCATCAGGCCAGGAAAATCCGTGGTGTTCCAGGAGCGATGATGCTCAAGCAGATGAACCTTTGCGGGGCTCGTACACTCATTGAAACGCCGTCACGCCAAAATGCGTTGCATGACCTCGCGACGCGATATCCTGGCGACAGTTGCTGAGCACGTAAGTCGAGTGCATGCAGCGATGCGGAGTGTAGGCGTGGATACCTGGGCCAGCGACGGCGTCCAGCTGTACCCTGGTGCATCCGCGGCATAGTGCCCCGGCAACGGTTACCGGTAAATGCATCGCAATGTTCATCTGTTTCAGCGCTCCTGCTTCAATATTTTCGGCACCATAAATGCTATATTCGCCCGCCAGTTCTTTCAAAGGAATTGTTGCTTCTTCCTCTTTCGTACCCACACCTGCTACATCGACCGTCCGCTGCGCGCCAGCATGCCCACCAGGCCTCCAATCTGCGGACCACCGCCTCCAGATGGCGCGACAGCCGCGCCAGCCCCGAAGCCGGGCGGCGGTCCTTTGGCAGCTGCACCCACGGACACATGCGAGGCGCGCAGGTGAGGTGGCAGGTGGGCGCGTGGTCGTCGACCATCTACGCCGCGCTGACCGTGCTGTTGCTGACCGCCTGCAACTGGCTGGGCATCCGCCAGGGCACGACGGTCCAGAACGTACTGACCGCACTCGAATTGCTTGGATTGGGGCTGGTGATTGCCGTTGGCCTGCTGTTCGCGCCGGATGCGGTGCCGCTGGCGTCGGTGGGCTGGCGCAGGTGGGGTGCTGGGACTGGTGCTGGTGCTGGAGACTTCTGCACCGTCAGCGACCCGCGCATATGATCGGTGAAATCATATTGCAGCGTCGCGTTGAACAGATAGCTCGCCTTGATGAAGGCATCCTCGTCATAATTGGGCAGCTTGCCGAGGCGCGTGCCCGACAGGGTGAACTGCACGCCGTGCCGACCGCCCAGCTGAGGCGCATGCCCTCGGGCTGCATCCAGCGGCAGCCTGCTGAGCCAAGCAGGGCGGGGTGCCGCCAAGCGCGGCGCTGCCATTCCAGCTGCACGCCCGCCGGCGCTACGGACGCCAGGTTGGCCCAGGCTGCCAGCGGTGTGAAGCGGCCGGGAGCCTTCTCGGAACTTCACGATGAAGCGGGACTGACCCGCGGCAGGGACGGTCGCTGCTGTTATCGCGGGCGACATGATCCTCGACACGGGGGCGGGATATGAGCTCAAGACCAACAAGCTGTGGTCGATGGTTGTTATTGCGGCGGGCGTGTTTGCGACGATCGCGACCTGGCTCTATATCATGGCGGGAGCACTCTGATGGGCGACGGTACCCAGCTCGGCAAGGTTCGCGGCCTCGGTTCGGCGAAACACGGGTCGCACCACTGGCTGCAACAACGGTTGACCTCGCTGGCTACCAGTATTGTATTGAGGCTCTGGCTGCACGCGCTGTGGTGACGCTCAATCCGGCGCACCTGAAGGTGGCGACTGCGGAGTGGCCCTGCGGCTTGGCCAGCGCGGCCTGCAGCTCAGAGGGTAGCCTCTCCAGGAGCGACGCCTGATAAGCTGGAGGCTGACATGGCGCCTGCGCGGCCGCCGGGGCAACCTGCACGGCAGCAGCGGGCGGCGCCACCTGAGGCGCGGCCGGCTGCACCTGCTGCGGCACCACCACCTTGACAGGGGGCGCGGGTTGCAGACCCCTGTGTGTGCACCCTGGCCTACGCCATTGGACCGTTTTGGCCTCGAGGAGCGCCGCACGTCGACCTTCGCCATCACCGGAAAACTGACGTCATAGGTCAGCGAACAGAAATTGGCGATCTCCGCCGCGTCGCCCGGCTCCTGCGCCCCGAACTGGTTGCAGGCCGCGAGCAAGGCCAGCACCTCGAACTCCCGGCCGCCTTAATCGAGCCCCAGCTCCTCGCACGCCCAGCGCGGCCGCAGGTCACGGACAAAGCCGCGCGCGAAATCGGGAACCCAGTCGAAGGCGATGATGGCGATATCGGCATTGGGATTGATCGGCATGGGAAATGATCTCGCTCTGCGCTTGAGGGTCATTGCGCGGATCGGAAGGCCGCGGCAGCTGGGCGGCAGGGCGGTCGCGAGCAAGGCATGACCATCGAGCCCGGCGCGGCAGTGGCGCCGGGACAATCACGTGTGGTGGAGGCCGCTGGCTGCTTGCCCCATGAATCTGCCGAGGGGGGTGGCCGTCAGGATCGCCGGTCGCGCCGTGCGGCCAATTTCGAGGTTTCCCCCACCTCTCCACCGCCCGACGAAAAGCGCCAGCCGCGCCAGTCACGCCTGGTCAAGGCGGCCCTTGCCTGTACCCGGCTGGGCCAGTTCGACGTCACCATCCGCAACGTATCCGAAACCGGCATTGGCGGCCAGGCGCCCGGCGCGCTGCAAATTGGCGAAGCGTGACCACGGCAAGGCCCTGGGCGGCACGCGGCGCCTGTCCTGCGGGCCAACTCGTCGCTTGCGTACGTTGGCAGGGGTGGGCTGTTGACTGCAAGGTTCCGAAGGGGAACAGAAAGAGACGTGTGACAGCACATGTGCTGCTTCTATCACGTGCCATGCCTGTTGTGTGGAACCCTGTTGCACATCCTTGCTTGCGTGATTTCGTGATTTACGGGCCAATCCGGTCATGAAGCAGGACCGACGGACGCACAGGAATCCGGCCCTTGCCATGCCTGACCGCCAGAATTGGCTGACTTGCATGCGTGGTCGACACGAACGATCAAGCCCTCCTTGCCTGGATGAGAAGATCAACTCCAGTCTCCTCGATAGACAAACCTGGGCATGTTCCAGTCGAGGATGCGCAGAATGCGAAAGGTGAAACCGGCCGATCCTGGACCGGTCGTACGGATCGTCCAGCCTGCTCGTCTTCAGTCACGAAGGGCAGGGCAGACGAGGCGACAGCCGGCGTACAGCCTATGCGGAATAGCAGGCCAAAGCTGGGGGCGGGGCAAGGAGAGGGTGGTCCTATGCGACCATTCCGGCGCGGAAGGAGATGGAACGATGAAACGTACACACGCTACATTCGAAACGCCGGCCGCGAGCCGCAGCATCGTCGAACTAGGATAGGCTCGCTATCCTCTCTCAAAGCCCGCTGAAGCCGGTTCAAAAACAGTCGCACTCCTTCCCAGAACGCGAGGTCGTCTCAAGCGGGTGTCCTTACGGTGAACAGCCCCGCGCCCTGCTGCTGGCTGCGACAAGCTTGGACCTCCGTCGCCTGCACCCCCGCTGCTGCCCGAGCTTGCCGACCCGGGCATGGCCCCATCGCTTCCAGGCGCCCCAGGCGCCGCTGCCGCCATGATACCCCGCGCTGCCGGCATCATGCGACGCCCTCGCCCTCGTCCGCGTCAACCTCGTCATCATCATCTCCGAGTTCTGGGAGCCACTGTACGCGCCACCACCACCGACGGCGCCGCGCCCGCCGCCGCGGCCTCCGCCGCGCACCGCGCCGACGCGCTTGGCGGACCGGCGCGCATTCTTCTGGCGACGTTGCATGCGGGTCGCAGCGTCCATGGTGACTTGCGGCCGCATGGGTCCCTCGTCGATCTCGACATTGGATGATGGAGGGTCAATGGCACACGGGCGTTGGAGCTGTGTGGCCGGAATGCGGGGTCGTCAATGTGCAAGCAGCGCATAGCAGCAGGGACATACGCAGCAGCAATGGCAAGTGCAGCGGGAATGACTGCAGGATCGCTGCTGATATGGCCAAGCAATCGCAATCACATCCAGATCTCATCAGCCACGCTGCCCACATGACCCTCGCAGACGCAGCTGGAAGCTCGCTCCCCGGCCCGTTGCCGCGCGGCTGGGTGGCATTCGCTGGTGTCCTGCGCGTCATGAGGCAGGTGATTGCAGGCTCATGGTCAAAAGGGCCGCGTTCAGCGGCGCCACGTACCTTGTGCAGTGTCTCATGTGCGCTGCACGCATAGTCATCTTTGAGGTTCTTCGCCAGTCCAAATGCTATCACTATGGTGGCCGCAGCGACGCGTTGTGGCCTTGCATTTCTGCCAATAACCCCTAATGCACGAACTGCTGCTTACCTGTTCAGTGTCCTCATCAGCGTGTTGTTCTGCAGACTTTTGGCATCAAAGAGGGCTACACGCTCACGTTTATAGTTTGAAGCCGCTGCCGTAATTATCGCATTTATCCTCTTGGGGAAACTGTTAGAGGAAAGAGCCAAAGGTAATACATTTCAGCATTAACACAGCTAACCTTGCGCCACTCATCACCTGCCCCTTGCACGGCTGGCCGTACGACCCGCCGCGCCCTTTGAGGCACTGCCAGCCGCCTTCCATCCAGTCTTTTGGCGCCGGGCGGCCCTTAGGTAGCGCTGGATGCAGGCGGCATGGTAGGGGTCGTCCTCGCAGCCGCGGCTGCAGCTGACGAGCAGATCTCCTGCGCGTCAAAAGAGTGTTACGTTGCGTGCCGGCGCTTCGGCTTCAACATGCCAGGGCAGCTCGACCTGGCATGCGCACCGCGACCGAGGGCGCCGAGGCGACGCTGTGCAGGACACCCCGTGATGTGGGCCACTGGTTCAAAGGGAATCACCACGTTCCCCTCTAAGATCCGCGGTCGACATAGCCTGCGAAGCCCTTTAGCGCTGGGCTCGCGCTCGGATCGCTGGCTAAATCAACGCACCGGGCCGGCGATCCTCGATCACGAAGCTGCGCAACGCCCGGCATGTGGCTTGCGGATCTGCGAGGCTGGAAACGGCTCGCAGGCTGCCTTCGACGCGATCGCTCTGGACGTCGAGCAGGACGTAGCCGGCGTGCGCATTCGTCGCAAAATCCCTTGAAGGGTCAGTTGGGTGAGCACGATTTGCCCGAAAATCTCGGAAGCGAGTTCTGGTTTGCTTTGTTCATGCTCTTGCTCTGCTGCGCGGGAAGCTATCTTGGCTTCACGCGGGATAATCCGACCGCAGCCTCGGTCGGCGCATTGCTCGCCTTTTTCTACATCCACCGATTAGTGAAACGCCTTCGCGACGTGCGGCTCGCTGGGGCCTGTTTGTGCACGCCAGCTGAACTCAAGCTGAACATTGCGGATTGTATAGTTGCTCGAAATCGATAAGCCTCCACGCCACGTCGTACTGACATTGTGATTGCTACCCTGATAATTATAGTTGCAGAAGAATTACACTCAATGTGTGTGTTTATGCGTTGTGTGAGTTCGGGCTGACGCTGATCTTCATCTCGCATCAACCACACGTGCTTGCTTGGGCCGATCGGGTACCCGGCGATGCAAGCAACACTAATCAGCAGATCCGTGCTTTCAGCCAGGGGACAGGTGTGACTGACACACTGCACCCACACCCCATTTGCCGTTGCCGTTGAGCCTGACGGCGGTGCCGATCCCCGCAGGTGCCCGACGGGATAAGGCTGCTGCTGCTGCGGCAGCTGCGCCTGCACGCGTGCCATGCCATCGCTCAGCACCGCCATTGCTGCTGCACCTTGACCAGCTGCTGTATATGGCGCTCCGCCGTCGTGGCATGCTGCTGCTGAGCACTCCCAGCGCGTCAATGCACACCGCAGGAGACGCCCACGGGGTTGTTGGGGGGAGGGTCGCGAGCGAACAGCCAATGCCGATTGAGGTGCTGCAGCGCGGTGAAGAGCACCATGAGCAAATGTGTCACTTGAGGTTACACAAGGGCTGCTCTTCGCAGCTCAAATACGCTCAGCCCCCTTTTGCACGCGCGCCGGCCCTCGACGTCGCCGCACGACAGCTTCGGATCGTCATTCAGGCGCAGCAGGCTGCGGATCTCCTCCAGGCTGAAACCCAGCTCGCGCCCGGGTAGACGAAGCCGGCCAACCGCTCCACGTCTGCCTGCGCCGTAGCCGCGACCTGCAGCTGCCGTACGGTCCTTGGGCGCATGTGGACAGCCTCACCCGATCCTGCAGCTAGTCAGCTGGCGGCTGGCGAGGCTGTGCAGCCGCTTGCGGCGGCAGCTCCACCTCCATGCGCAGCAGACGCGCCGCTGCATCCACGGTTGGCAAGCCGCGCAGCAGGGCTCTGGGGTGGGCGGCGAGATTGCGCGGCGCAGTGCGACCAGGTTGTGCACCGCGGAAGGTTGCGACCGCTGTGCTGTCACGCAACGTCGCCAGGACTACCTGCCACGTACCCTCGTCAACCGGCACGCATCACTGATAGCGGACAGATCCGATTCACCAGGCGCCCTGCAACCGCCGCAGATGGCGCTGCCATGACCGCCACGACCAGCGCAAAGCCCTGGACGGGCGTCAGGGCCGATGTTGCGGGCAGATGCCGCCGGTCGGCCACCGCGACTGCGGCGCAAGCGCTCGCGCCTGCGTCGCTCATGCTGCTGCGTCCCCGGTGCAGCGAGCGCCAGTGCGGAGTGTCCACGGCTGCTGGTCGCCGTCGCTGCGCCTGGCCCGCAGTCGACATCAGCACCGCCACCTGCACCAGCGACGCCGTGGAAAGCTGCCAGCTCGATGATCGGCAGGCCTGACTCGAGCCATCTACGGCGATGCGGATGGTGGGCGTGTCGCCGTCATGGTGCGAACGAGCCGCTGTGGCATGCGCCCGGCGGAGCTCAAGCGGGATGCCGCTCGAACATGCCTGCGCTTGCCGCTTGGCCACACAGGGCTGCATGCATCGACGCATACATTGCGACGGCTTATGGCCTGGCATAGATTCGTTGTGGAACTGCTTTCGCACGTAGATCAGGCGTTCGACCGTGGCACCCTGATCGCACAACGGGCCCGACCAGTGGTGACAGCTGCTCGATATGATCCAACATTCTCGGTCGCCGGTGCATCAGTAGCCTAGTCGCTTCGGTGCCTTGTCATGGCGCGCTGACGGCGCCGGTGTGCCATGTCCCGCTCATGGAGCCGCGATCGATTGTGCCGTTGCAGGTCCAAGAATACACTCCCAGCCACATTTCAAGACGAAAAGCGAAGACCTGGACAGTGCCTAGAGACTGTCAAAACCAACCTGGTGAAAATCAACGAGCACGGCAACAGCACCACCCGTATCGTGAAGGATATGCAAAAGCTGCTGAATAAGCTCAAGAATCCGCGTGCACGCGCTCACATCACCGGCCCGCCAAACCTGCCCCCGCCGGCCGCATGCCGCCGCAGGCCCGCCCCTGTACTTGGGCGCGGGCTCGAATGCAAGACAGCGTGACCACCGTGTCGTTGACGGCTCGCCCGCCTTGGTAAGGACGCCAGGCAGAGCCCCGCCAGCGCGTCATTGTGCTCCTTGGGAGGCGGGATCGAGATGTGCAATCGCACGTAATCTTGGTAGATATTGTAGAAGGCAGACGCGTTCAGCGTGAACCGCCCGCCGTCAAGCGCTGCTTGCGTCCCGAGCGACGCCGTGCTTTCCTGCTTTTGAACGGCACGGCTGGCAGCGAAAGAATAAAATGCACAGGTCATAAGCAGATAGATTTTCAGGCAATTTGATTATCTCTCCATCCGAATTGCGATGGCAACCCCACCAGGAGGAAGTCGTGGCCGGAGTGCATGGCTTGAGAGGGCTGGCAGCGAGTGCCAGCGCACTGATTTGGCGTGCGAGTACGTGAGGAAGGCACCTCTCCTGCGCAATAGTACAGTTACTCCTGCCGGTGGCCTTTGCAATTGTAACAAGAAACGCCCGGCGCTTCAAGGACAATACAAAGCCTGGAGGTGACCGCGACCTACTTCGACCGCGAAATCGCCGCCCGTAAATCCAACGTGACCATCAATGGTAACAAGGCTTTCTGGAGCAATACCTGGAACGTCATCGGCAACCCCATCAAATGGGAAATGGTACACTACGACGTGCAGCTGATCGGGGGTGTAGTACTTCACCAGGGGAAAATCGCCGAGATGGCAACCGGGAGAAGGTAGGGGGCTAAGGGTATAAGCAATACATAAGTGAACCAGATCGATTCTGAGCGCTTTAGTCATAGGGCAGCGTCGTGAAGAAACCGCGCTGGGCACCTGCCACCGTATGCCACCTGGGAACACCGTGTCGTTCGCCTCGCTGCCCGAGGCGTTGAAGAAGATGTGCGGCAGGCGATTGCCCGTCAGCTGGGCAATCTTCGCGGCGAGTGTCACCGTCGGCGGCGTCGCGGTCTTGAAGAAGGTGTTGTAAAAGGGCAGTGGTGTGGGGGGCAGAGAGGGTGCTGCCGGGGTGGGACTATGAACTAACCGGGATGCGTTCTCACGGTTATATCGCCATTCTTTGGGCAGAGGGCTACCGGGATGATTGGGAGGGCATCACTTGGTCAGAAGCCCCAACGGCGCCTCTCGCTATCGTTCTTGCCGTTCTGACGGCCCTTCAATCATCGGGGCAGAGCAAATGACCGACACCAAGAACACGTGAGCGATGAACGTGCTCGACGGCTGATGCTTCAACTTGTGCCAACCCAGCGGCCCGGCCCTTGGCAGCCTGACCCCTGCGGCCCGCCCCTCGCAGCCTGCGCCTTGCAGCCCGCCCATTGCAGCCCGGCCATCCCCCCACGCCCTCCCCAGCAGCGTGGTCACCTCCAAAAGGGAAGGGGCCGGGGAATAGAAGGCGGCGCGGCCTTTCGAGCCGCGCCGCCGCCCCCTTTTGTTACATCTTGAAGCTGGCGCGGACGTAATAATAGCGTCCGGGCAGGTCGTAGGCGGTCGGGTCGAAATTGTTGAGATCGCAACTGATACAGCCCGGCGCCTTGACGTTGAACAGATTGTTCACGCCGAGCGCGTCGGGCGCGGGTGAGGGTGGGGTGGATGTGCTACGGTGGATGCTTGAAAAAGGCTGAGAAAGACGGCGACATGAGCCAGGACGACGCCAAGAAGCAGTCGGATCTGGTGCAGAAGGCCACCGATGATGCCGCGCCGAGATCGATACGATCGTGGCAACAGAAGGAACAGGAGATCATGCAGGTCTAAGGACCGGCTGATCCACGCACCAGGGGGCGCCGTCACGGGAACGGGCAGCTGACACCGCGGAATGTGCAGTGGGCGTCTCCACTGCCGCGCCTGTGGCTACCAGCCCAGAATGTCTAACTTTAGGGAACAACTGTTATTGCAGAAAATATATGAGGCAAGATACGAGGAAGCTGAAAGGAGTAAGTAGGGCGTTCTTTGAGTTCAGCTTGAAATGCCTACACACTTGCAATTACAACGTGACGCACTCAGGTGCTTGAACAGGAGTAAACATGCTGCATTGATTTCACCGGCGCGGCTGCCAGTCCATGTTGGCAAGAGGCAGCGTGCGTACGCCCGCCTGCGTCGCAGCCTATCAAAACTGCTCCGTCTTGCGCGTCACGAAGGCTTCGTTGATGACCAACCTCCCGTTTGCAGGGTGTAGTCGATTTCGCACGAGTTGCTGATGTCCACCACGCGGCCCGATGCGATCAGCGAAGGAATGCTTCCCCGGCTGAACTCCCGCTGGGGGAGTTGAGCTTGGGGACGCATGGCCGGGCGCATAGTCACCCGTTTCGCAAAATCGACTTTCCCGGATTTCTACAGGGAAGTGGACCATCCGGAATCGGCCGTTTCGCTATCGGCCCTTTCGCATGTCGAGCCGGGTGCCGTCAGGGGTGTTCGAGTGCAAAATCCAGCGCCGCGCGGACGGCTGTAACCTGTGCAAGGATGCATCGATCGAGCTGCGGGGCACATCCGGAGCGCGACTTCGAATCCTATTTCCCGATAGGCGAGGCGCTTTCGCTGCTGCTCCATCCCTTTGCGGAAGTGTGCTTGTACGTACACGAGGTAAAACGGCCGGAACAGATCGTCGCTGTGATCTGCCCGGTCCTGTTGCATATGCTTCCTCGAAAGTGGCGCTCAACGTTATGTGTGATATTCAGAATTCTTTGAAGAACGCTCGGGCAGCGGCCGACTTCAGGACTCGCTTGAACGCAACAGCCGGTAGGGGTACTTTATGAGAAGGAACTACCTATTGATGAGTGCAGCAAGTCTGTAAATATTTTTCTTATAGATGTCATGCGTATGTGTGGCCTCCTAGCCCGCGGCGGCACGCAGCATCTGCAGGTCGTCCCAGCAGTCGCTTCCTTGTTCACGATGCGCGTGACCATGCGGTACATCCAGCCGGTGCCTTCGCGGCAGGGCGTGCACTGGCCGCAGCTCTCGGCGTAGTAGAAGCGCGCGATGCGCTGGCAGGCACGCACCATGCCAGGTGGTGCGCATCCATCACGGCGGCGCACCACACGCCGATCTGCCGCATCATGGCGCCCTGCCGGCCATAACACTCCTAAGTTGGCCGACGTGTGCCATCAACGCACAGGAGACTTATGAGAAGCGCAAGCGCAGCCTGATGCGCAAGGCGATGGAGCTGGCCCTGATGTGAACTCGCAGGTGGCGCTGGCATGTGACGCAAGGCGTGCGCCTGACCCAGAGCGTGTACATCGATGATGACGCCGTGCTGGAAGCCCGTTATGGCGCAAGGCCGTGCTGGAGCCGCACGGCGATGCACGCCGCACGACGTGAGGCGCGCGCCTGCTCTGGCGCGCCGTTGCGTGTCGGGTGTCGGTGCGGGAGGGCGCCCCTTGTGCCGCTGCCGTGCGCTCATTGAGCTATTTGTGACGTCAGGGCTTTCTATCATGATTCTCGTTCATCAACACCTCCTCGCCGTGAGCGCCAGGCCCCCTCAACTTTCCTCCTGCTCGACCCCATCGCACTGCAGATGCGTATGGCAACGTCTGGGCCAATGGCTTTGGCCTTGGGCCCATGGTCGGTGGTGCAGGAGGGACCACCAGGTGCGCAGAATGCGCAGGCGAACGCCACCCCCTGTAAATACATTTATGCGCCTTCATGTGTTACTCTTTCAGCCGTCGCTTTCCCGCTTAGCTGCACCAAGCTTCTTGCCAACTGCCATGTCCACTCCGCTCGTTGCCATTAATGTCCGCTTGACCCCAGGTACCCGCCTGCAGGCCCTGGAGACAGCCCCGCCAGCAGCAGCGAGGCGTTCCATAAATGACGATATCTGCCTCACGCACGCAAGGCTGGCATTGGGGTTCCTTTTGGCTGGCCTTCCGTTCGGCATTCCGACCATGACGCCGCGGTACGTCGACTGCTCGACATCGCAGAGCGAGACGCAGTTCAGCCGATAGCAGGCCGGCCCAATTGCCGTTCGGACGATATATAGCCCGTCACATGGTGACGTGTATGCCGAGCTGTTGCACACTTGCCGTCACCCCTTTTTGACCGAGTTCGAGCACCTGCACTGCCGGAACCTCTCACCCCTTGCAATGCAACCCCCGCGCCGACGGGTTCGCAGCCGCGAAGCCTACGCGACAATCACAAGCCAATTCGACCAAATGATCCAGCAGCAGCAGCGCTTTGAGGCCATGCAGTGGCAGCAGATGCAGGAGCACAGGCAGTGGCAGCAGAAACAGCACAAGAAGCAGAAGCCAAAGCCTGCCCGGCTTCCGCAAAGGCGCGCACGTTTCTCGACAGCGGTTGAATGCGAAGGCAGGAGGATCGGCTTGGTGGGATGCCACGCTGGTGGATCCTGCAGCCCCGACACCCCAGGAGCGCCGTTGCTCCTGCCGCAGCAAGGTTCGCCGCCGCCGAAGCCGCACACGTGGCGGCGCAGCCGCGCTCGACGCAGCGCTGCGCAGGCCCGCCTCAACGGTGCCGGGCAGCAAGAGGGTGCTGCAGCCCTGCGGTGGCGCGCAAGCCCAAGCTGAGGCGTCCCGCAGCGCCTTTTGCCGATTGTGCACAGATTATTCCCCGGATGGCACGGGACGCGGACTCGCGTCGCCGCCATCCGGGCTAAGGCGCGCGCATGAGTGACGATACACGCGACGAAGCGGCCGAGGACGGGCACGTGCGACTGCGGCAGTCCTGCTCGCTGGAGTGAGGCAGGCCGCACCCCGCAGAGGGGCCAAGCGCGGCACCGAGGACCCCAGTCGCACGCCCATGGAGACCGAGGAGGACGCCTCGCCACAGGGGCCGTTAGGCACTCGTGGTCGGCGCGGCTGCGACCTGGAGGCGTTGGAGCGACAGTGGCCTTCGCGCTGTGTCATGAAGTGAGAGGGGCTGAGCTGGTCGCCCGTCAGCGGACGCGACTGGAAGGGATTCAGGTTGATGCACCAGGTACCCGTCGATAGCAGAATAAACGGCTCCTTGAAGGATCCCCTCACCAAGTTGCTGGCGTGCAGTTTTTTACCAGGCGTCTAATGTGCGGAGGATCCCGCGCTGCGGAAACCTGACGGCGCGAAACGGCACGACCATGTATTTTGATACTGAATGCCGAATGTCGCTACCAGACTGCGCGCGATTGATAGTGTCACCAGCCATGTTGAGACGCTTCAAGCGCATTTTGCCGATTTGACGTCTTCTCTGTACATCGATGGACTTCACCACACACTTGCCAATCCTCGTCGCTGCGCGCCTCCTGGCAGCCCCTTGCGTCACAGTCAATCGCGCTGCATGGCCCGCCACTTCTTACACCTTCCATAACGATTTAAACTGCAATCCCGGCTGGCACATAAGAAAGTGGCTGTAAACTGTGTAATTTATCAATGTGATGCGCAACTTGCTGCATACATGATCAACAGCAGGCGGCGCAGATTGAGACATGAAATAGACTGAAAGGAGCCAATACGGCCACACCAGATATCTCAGCCAGTTTGATCGGCGACGGGGCCGGCGCACGCACGCTGGGGATTGTGTGCACATAATGCCACCACCCAAACGATGGCGATTCGTCTCTAAAATGTAGCCACAGCCCGGCAACATAACTGAGAAATGGAATACCATGGTGATCAAGGCCGCCGCTCTGATCGACGTCAAGACGCCCTGGCGGCCTGGGTCGCCACGATGCGGCGGACGCGGCCGCGCTGCGTGCATACCGGCGGCCATACCGCATCGAGGCGACCACCACCAGAGGCCGGCGGAGGATAGATTGGATAGCCCGATATGCGGAACCAGGGATCGCCGAGCGCTGCCTGATAGCCAAGTTCCCATGCCGTCCACTGCGTCGCGGTCCAAACCGCGCCGACCTCCTCGGGGTTGGGGGCCAGCGCCAGCTCAGCACCGTGCGGCACCCGGCCCAGCAGGATGTAGTCCACCTCATGCTCACCCCAGGGCGAGGCTGGGCCGTGCGTATCGCTGTCCGCCGCGCAGTAGTGCAGCCGCGTGAGGAAACGCGGGGCGGCACCTGCACCGGACGGTGCCAAGCTCTGCCTCAGCTTCCGGCGCCGCGGCGGCCGCAGCTCCGGGCGCGCGCCGACATAAAACTTGTCGTCGGTGCCCGACTGGTCTTCGACGATGGCACACCTGACATCATCGCCTATCCGACCACACGACATGGCTGGGGCCGGCTGACGCGAATGCTCACCATCGGCAATCGCCGCACCACAAAGGGCGATTGCGTGATGAAGCTCAAGAATCTGCTGATTCACTGCGAGGATATGATTCTGATCGCGTATGGCGTCCGATCTCAGGAGCATCATGGATCCAAGCAAATCTGGTAGACAATAATTTGTTTTGGGCAAGTCGGTTGCGGCCCAACGGCAACCAGTGCCAGCAGTCAGTTGCTGCTGGCACGCAGCAGTTGAGCGGTGAGCACCACCTGAACTGCTGCGCCCCCTGCTGTGACGAACCTCATGAGCGCACTCGCACGGGACGTGATCTTGTCGGCCGCCAGTGCTGCAGGAGCTGTCGATTGCTGCTGTCAAGAGGCACACGCTGAAGGCGCGGTGCAGGCGCACCTGCGGCTGACCGGGCACGAAGCGGTTGCAGTCGTACTTGATTGCGGACCCCACGATGACGTCGCGGCCGTCCACCACGATGCCGTTGTCTCGCGGCAGGATATCGACTGGCTGCCACGGCGAAATTCATTGGCGGCATCATAGCTCGCTGCAATGAATGCCAGCGATGGCGGCCGCGACCGAATGGCCCGTTGCGCACAGCGCCATCCAGCTCCCCACATGATTGATCTGCGACATCGTCGCTTCGATCAGAGCCTGGGCCGCATCCAGTTCATTGGCTTCATAGTGAAGTTCGGCGCGCAATATCTGGGTTGCCACCACTTCATAGAGTCCGAAATCGCCCTCGAGGCGTGCCAGTCTCAAACCATCCTCGATGCACAGCACAGCCTTGCCGACGGTGTCCTGCGCCAGTGCTATACTGGCTTGCTGGATGCGCAGAAAGATCGCCACCTTGGTGGGCCGCTGCGCAGACGCAACACCGGTGGATGCATTGGCGACCGCGGTCCGCCCATCCATGTAGTGAAGCGCGCAAGCAGCGCAGGCGCGCGCATCAGGGCGGCGCTGCGATCCCGCGTATCCTGCCCCAAACCCTGCACGCGCATGTCGACGCCGACGCGTGGGAACAGCCGCGGTTAATGGCGTTTCTGCAGGCGCAGGGGAATATCGAGCCCGAGGAAATGGCGCGTACGTTCAAGGGCGGGCATCGGGATGTGTTCCGCCCTTCCGTGTACTATGTAGCCGAATCATGAGAGGCCCGCTTTGAGGCAGGAACGCAACAGTCATCCGGAATTGCGGAGGACGGGAACAAGATCGAGTCCTTCGAGTAAGCCGAGTGCGCTGATGTCCGCCGTTGCGTATGCAGTGTGCCCCTTCTTGAGTAGGGCGCCGTGCTCGATTTGTCTCCAGCGAAATCAGCGATTTACGGTGGTTTGGCATATTTCCAAGCGATCGAGTAAACTACTCGTCAAAATCCTGCTCGGGCACAGCGTGCTCCAGGATCCTGCCACTGTGCTTCAGCGGCGCATCACACTCCAATCTTCTTCCCAGTGTGCTGGAAAGCCAGCTTCAGGATGGTGCACCTCGCCCTGGGCCGTGCGGCATCTGTTTCCATTCGCTGCAGCAGCGCAAGCGTAGACAGGCCAGGCGGTGGCGCGCTGCGAACGCGACGCCCGCGCCGGCTGCGGCAGGCGACCTTGCGGCGACAGTGTCCGTCTCGCGCCCGGGCGGCGGCGCTGGCCGGTTGGGCCCCGTGGCACCGGCACGGCCACCAGCAACCTTGCGAACCGGCCGTTCATTTTCACCGGCGGAATTGGGCGAACGATCACGCTTGGCAACGCGAACACCTTCGGCGGACCCGCTACGATCCAGAATGTATCCGTCCGGGTTGGTACGCTGGCGGATCAGGGCGTCGCAAGTTCGCGGAACGGGCGGCGACGTCGCGATCAATGGCGGTAGCGTCGCTATGTCGGCACCGGTGGCAGCGGCGGTGGCGGCGGCGTGCAGCTCTGGCGGCGAGGGCGAAGGCGCCAAGGCCAGTACCGACGCGTGCTCCTTGTCAGCTGTGCTGGCGCATGCGTGGCCGCCGACACAGCTCACAAGCGTCTGCGCCGCGCAAAGGCTAGCGCATCGGCATAGCCTTTGGCATCCAGCGCGCCCTGCTCGGTATAAATGACGAAAAAGCAGGCCCCGAGGTTGCCGTCCTTCATCCGCGATTTTTGACGAGGGCTCTCGTTCCAATGCCAATCCCCGCACATTCCGCCGTGGTGGCGGAGAGAGCACACCGAACGCGATGAGTGCGAGCCGACACAAGCCTCTTCCAGGACTGCACAGCGATGCGCATCTTGCCCCGGATTCATTCCGCTCGTGTGATGATCCCGACAAGCTCTCGCACCTTATGCCCCTGATCCAGGCCCCATTTGGGCATGGGCGATCTTACCAGGGCGCAATGTGAGGGTTGCTCGTTGCTTACTGATGCATGACCATTTGCGGATTGCCCCCAATTGCTTGGGACTTGGCTTCGACATGGGACCAATTGCCTTTTTTTTGGATGCCTGCTGTCCTCGTTCGCTCCTGAACGTGCTTGAGGTGATTGTGGTTATGGAGTGCCAGTGTAGGTGTTAAGCGGTTTGCAATACAGTACATGCCTATCATAAAAAGACATAACGGTGTCCAGGAACGGCAGTGTCCTAAGGGGGTACCGGCACTTGTAACACAGATGACGAGTGTTGTGTTAAGTTCTCTGAACGTCGTGACGATGTTACAGGGGGCCTGGAGGTACCTGGTGTCGGGCGATCTGAGGTCTCTTGGGGGTGAGCCTTGTGATATTTGCTGAAGGCCGTCTTCCCAGTGTGGTTTGGGCTTCCAGCAGCCAGGAGTGGCGTCATTCAGGGCCAGCTGGCCCATGCTCGGGAAAAAAATGGGGCTAGTTGAGCAGGGCAGGGTGGGTCAGTTCTTTGGAGAGCATGCGGGGCGTAATAGCTTCAATACTGTTCTGGATCTCGGTGAAGCGTTTATTGCCGCAGGAAAGCGCTCCTATAATAGACAGCTTCCATTTACCGCTGATCACATTGAGGGTATCGTTGATCGCAAAGCATAAGCTTTAGAGCTATTTTCCAACTGGTACCCAGCCAGCTACAAAAACGCTTCAGTCATGATTGAATGGGGATGATTTTCACCTGACAGTCACCCGTGAATTTACCATGATGTCGTGCCACAAAAGTGAGGGGCTTCTGCCTGCTGTAGGCTTAGTGCTGGCTGCAGCACTGGGCTGAAGACCAACACCTAGGCACTGCCGCCTTGGTAGCGGTTGGGCTTCTCCAGGGTACTTACTGTGGTCACTGCTGTTATGCTGATGACGTAAAAATAGAAAGGTTACGGTGAATACAAACCAGTGACACAACAAGTGCTTCCACCAGCTTAGCACCTGTCCCTTGGCTGCAGAGTTTCAGGTTAAGCGCCTAATTTCTGTAGTTTGGGGTTTACCTACCCCTCGTCACCTATACCCTGAAGCCTGAGCGCCTTCAAATTTTAAAAGATTTTTGTAATTATTTATAAATATAGTTGGTACCTTAGTCGACTGGTTAAAACAATCATTGTTCGCCGCAACTTCTTCTCCCAGTCATGCGTGGCTGGCACAACAACGGAACAAGAAACCGCTGGACAGTTGGCGAAGCTACCGAGATGCCTGTGCGTGAGTCGCTGGTGAAGCCCGAACTTAATTGCCGCTCC
>NNCB01000411.1:0-18138 GCA_002317545.1 Scenedesmus quadricauda | reverse complement strand
TGCACCTGCTGCCGCAGGTAAAGCATCCAAGCGGACAGCTTGGACAGCCGAACGCGATTGTGGTGAGTCATGTTGGTAGGCCTCGATGCAAGGAAAGCGGGCAGGCAAGGTGGGCAGCAGCAGCCAAGGCAGTCAGCAGCAAGTGCCAAGGCAGTCAGCAGCCAAGAGGTGGGTGCCCAGCTGGTGACACCACGTGGTGGGTCACTGGGTGTGTTCACATCACCAGGAGTTATGCTGAGTCATCAGGGTGGCTGCAGTGACCAAATGGGCGTGCAGGTGGCTGTTACTACAGTCTGTGCTCAGCAAGGACTGAGCATGGAGCTGCCAGACGCACTCTCACACTTTCTTGGCATGACGTCAGGTCAGTGATGAGTCATCACATGATGATGTCACCACCAGTCACCCATGACTGAAGGGTCTCTACAGCTGTTGGCAATATCTGTGCTGACTGGTACCATTGCCAACCGCCATAGGGCCGGTGGTGATGCGGAGGCAACCGCGGTACTTTTTCAACGATTGCTGGACCATGACTCCGAGCAAGTAATCGTAAAGCAGTTAAAAAGAAATTCGGGAGAGCAGTACCTGCCCCCTAACCTGCCCAAATCAGACCTGGACCAACTCCCCCAGCAACCCGAACTGCCCGTAATGCTTCATCATGGACAAGCTGCTTGTTTGCTCAGGACGCCCAGGTCCACTTTGTCGTGAACACCTGCGGCAGGATGCAGGTCTTCGTCATCCATTAGGCCCTCAGCACCAGCTACCTCCGCACCAACTTGATGTATCGTTTTGGGGCGCCGAGCCTACTCTGTCTGCGTGGAGGTGCCTACAAGCAGCCATTGGTCAAGCAATGCGGGGGAGAATTGCGGGGCAACCCGGCTGTTGTGCAGTCGGCCGTGCTGCCAACATCTGCTGAGTGCAGTTTCAATTCTGCAACGCTGTGTTAGACGGCTGGTGCCAGCATTCGTGCAGCGGTGACGTTTGGTGTGATGCGCTTCGTGCAGGGGGGCATGCGCTCACGGCGTGATGGATGCCGTCCGGCTGGCCGCAGCCAGCCATGCACAGGTTGATTGTACGGTCGCCCAAACCAGTATGCCGCTTCCAGTGTGGTGGTTGGCTTGTTGCTTGGAGATGGCAGCTAGAGTGAAGGTAAATCTAAAGTAAGAAACAAACACCTAGTTATGTGCATAAAAAGAGGGGTATTGGACTATTTGAACTGGTTGCACAGTGATTTGGGTGAATATGGTTGCGCCATCCCATGTGTAATTTGAGATCAACCCAGATGTAATTAGGGTTGGTCGCCCTCCTGAGCTCTCGCCCCTGTTTGCAAGAGCGTCGTCGCAGGCAAGCAACTGTCATGTTATTCGCAACTACTGCTGGTGCACACGACACATGATCATTGGGGCCGGGCCATATTTATTGTGTTGTGCACTCCCGCCTCACAGGCTACCACAAGGGCGCCTGACGCCCTCATCGACTGTGGCACTAAGCGCAACCACGCACCACTCCAGGTTCGATCGTACAAAACGGCCGCGCAGTTACATATCAAGATACAGGGCAATGGTATGAATGCACAAAGTGCGTTCTGTGAACTTGAATTCGGTACAGCTACATACCCAAGCACGTGACAACGGCTGCAAGGCGCTCTCAGCGCAGAGCTGGCGCAGGGGATTTGACGAGCACACCTCGATGAAGCTGCACACACCGTGGCAGCAGCGCACATAGCGGCCAGACCGGCGCCGTGAGCGAAGCAGCTTGAACGTCCATTGCAACTCGTCATGGTAAAAAACGTTGATTATCTTCATTGTGCAATATCTATCACATTACAGGGTCTTTTCAGATAGCCGCAAGCCAAAAGAGAAGCCCGATGCGCGATTACCTCTCAGTGAGTTCGAGCACATGCTTCGCATCTGCACTATGTTTCGTTGAAAGAACTTCTCTTGCAGTATACGCAGCGGCTGTAGACTGGGCTCGGTGTTTGTGCACATTTGCATGCTGCGCTTTCCCGACGCGCTGAGCTGCGGTATTCGTTGTTCACGCCAGATCGGCCACGTTTTCAAACGGTACCATTCTGGCGTCAATATTCAGGTAGCTGGTCAAGTACAAGCTATTTCAGGCTTCCTGGATAACATACAACTCAGCCACAAGTGCAGCGCTTGGGCCGCTGCCACAGCAACGGCAGCAGCAACAGCAGCAGCGAGAGCAGCAGTCACGCCGCAGCAGCAGAGCCAGCATCGCGCAGGATCAGATGCCGCATGCAAATGGGCAAGTGACAGCGGAGCCCCAGCCGGCGTCATGGGGAGATCTGCCGATCGACCGGGTGCGCTACGGTGCGATAAAGCGCGTGTCACAAGCCTGAAATTAAGTTGCGCTGGCGCGCGAAGCGTCTAGTCTGCCGCGCAGGAGAATGGCGGCAAAGTCGCCAATAAGGGGATGTTCACATGATATTTGGTCGCGTCAAACCGATCGACGCCATTTTGGCTACGGCCGAAAAGAAATCGCTCCATCGCTCGCTCGGTGCCCTGCAACTGACCCTGTTCGGGATAGGCGGCATCCCCTCTTTGCAAGCGGCGAAGAACAACACCAGACATGTGAGCAAATGTTACCTGTGCATGTGGGCTTGAGACCTCTGTTGCACTTGTTTTCTCGGTTGCACGGTCCACATGTCAGCACAGATTTGACAACCGCAACGAAGCAGGCTGGCAGTCCAGTGGTGCCACATCAACTCCCCGTCTTCGGTGCAAGTCGCAGACTCTCAGGACGGCAGCCAGCAGCGCCGGCTTGGCACGGCTGGGGCGACACAAGCCTGCTGAAGCAGGACGGCCTGGCAGGAGTGCCCCACCGCAGCGCCAGGCAGCAGGAGCGGCCAGGAAGGGCGGCAGCAGCCGCGCCTATGGCCAAGGATGGCCGCAGCTCGCTAGGAACGCTGTCAGGCACAGAGGCAGGCGGCACCGACTCGTGGCTGGGCAACCAGCTGATCGATCCCACCAAGGGGCGTCGGTCGGTCACGGCACCGCAGGACCCCAAGGGGCGCAAGGGGCTGGCGGAGGTCCTCAGCCTGGCGCAGCCGGTGAGTCGATAATAACATCAGGTGCGTCATGATGATGCCTCTTGCCTGCATGAAGCCACGCACGATTGCGCTGGTACCTTGCAGGGTACCTCCCAAAGCCAACGCAGGAAGAAGCGTGGCTCCCGCCAGAAAGCGCCGCCGCGTAAGGGTACTTTTCATGGGAAGTTATTCCGTTTAATCCCTTCCTCTCGACCTCCTTGGCAATCGTGACGGACGACTCGTGGTTGGGATGCGTTGGGATCGACCCGGCACGCATGCTGGGTCGGGCACCAGCCACTTGCGCGCAGCACAGCGCCGCGGATTGTACGGCGTGCTTCAGCCTGACAGGGTCGCCTGCCTGCGTTCATGCTCAGCGCATAATAGAAGTAGAGCTTCGCCATGGACCGGCTATAGTCCGCCGCGGACGAACGACAAGAGCATCAAAGAGGGACGCTGGATGACCGACAACGCCGCCGTGGCCGCCGTGCCGCAAAAAGGGTTTCTGGGCTGGATCGAACGCGTGGGCAACCGCTTGCCCGACCCCGTGGTGCTCGTTCCTCTGGCTCGTCGCATCCTGCGTCAGGAGGATCCGCTTCCGCCAGGTACCAAGCCCCCAAACAGCGAGTCTAAAGGCAAGCCCACGCACTTCAACTGGTGCGCCCAACGCCGTGGACGTGTACTCTCTCCTCACCGTCAAGAACCTCAGCAAGGCGAGCGGCGGCGGCGCTGAGACAACGGCGATTCTGGGAGGTGGCAGCCGCGGAATGTGCGGCGGCCCCATACGCCGTATGCCCGCAAACGTCCGGGCGATCAGCAGCCGAACGGTGCCGGTCTTCTGAGATGGAGGCCCAACCGCTGTCGTTTTGCCGAGTGCGGACTCGCGCAGGAGCGAGGTATGAGCCTCGACACCATCTCAAAAATAGCAGCCATTACTCGGAAGTCGGGCGGCACCATGGTGCGCTCGCACCAGGCAGCAAACACAAAGCTCCACACGAGAGGCAGAAAGCAGACTGACAAAAGGTGTGTGTTACTCACTTATGCGCTTATGGCTGTTTGTACACCTTGTGTAATGACTAGGCGCTATCCTGCGTAGTTGCTTGCCAGTGGTGTGCACAAGGCACACATAGTTCCAATTCACGGGTATATGTGTTCGCGTAAGTTCTATACAGATAAGAGCTATGCAGCGAAATTCATGACTGCCGCTTTGCGCCTTCATGCAACCTGCTCAAGTACTGCTCTTGGAGCGCGCCCTGGCCCCACTTGGTCTGCAACCGTTGCGACTGCACCGCCCGTGACTTCAGGTGCCTGCTTGCTTTCCGCGCCCACACGCTCCATGAAGATGCAGGTGGCCAATTCAGGGCACTTCACAGCCTGTGCTCTGAGCTCTGCGCGCCGCTTAAAGGCCTGCCTGTCGAGCAACTCCACTGCGCCACCTCGCCCTCTGCTGTGCTGCCGTAGTCCAGCACGTGCTGCATGAGCGTCCAGTGGCCATAGCTGCCGGCACGTCTGGAAGCCTTGGAAAGCTTATACGCGCCAGCTATGCGTCTATGGGTAGCAGGCCGCCCATGCGACTGAGACACGTTCTTGTGCCCTGCATCTCAAGGGAGCTCGGATGTGGTGGTCCCCAGGCGGCAGTTCGGCGGCGGGGCTCGTTCAGCGCTGCCTGCGCAGCTTATATGACGACACTTCAGTAGAAGGATCGATGAGCAGCCGCGACGCCAAACAGCGAACGGAGTGCAGACAGCTGAATACAGCCAGCTACTGTACGGTAAGACTTACAGACGTGTAAGAGCGATTGCTGAACAGAGTTCTCATTGACGCAAGATAAATAATGGTTCAGCATAAACAACAGGCACGGACGTCCGACATGGTAAATCAAGAGGGGGTCGATGTGCAGCAAGAGGGGTCTGCGGAGCAGGTGAAATGGCGGATTGCATGGAGACTCCACCCGGATAAAGCGTGCACGGCAGGGGTTTTGAGGTGCGTGCAGCAGGATGCATTCAATTGGCTTGTGACCTGAGCAACGCACTGTGAGGCGCCGAAAAAGCGGTTGGCGCTGCGGACAGGACGAAGCACGGGCGCGCATCGACGGCATCTGCCCGCTCAACCGCTGCAGCGTCGCCGCCTTGCGGCGCAGCGCTGCCGATGCCAGAGCTGGCTCATCACCTGCAGCACGGCCCGTTGACCTGGGTCATCGACCTGCGCGGCAGCAGCTTTCGCGGCGTTGTGCGGCAGCACCCCACGTGCAAACGTCGGCCGCACTGTGCTGGTCCAGCCACCTCGAGCACTGCGCCGGTGACAGCGATGAGCGCTCGTGCGGCGCCTGGAAGAAGGGGAAGCCTGCAGCGGCTACGGTTCGTCTGGGACATCATCGACAACATGTCGGTGTCGGTCGACTACTACCGCATCAAGCTGGAAGACCAGTCCGTCCAGCTGTCTGCAGCCGTGCTGCTCGATGACGAAGACCAATTGCCAACTCAGAGGCGAACGCACCTGGAAAACATGTGCGGTGAGGAGCGCGGGCAAATCCCTACCTTTGTGCCCACTTGGATCATGCTCTGCGTGCATCCACAATGATGAGCGCACGGAAGCTGCGCAGGCCGCGCACCGCCGGCCCAGGGCCTCCAGGGGCCACAGGCTCATGGCCCACCCCAGCCTGCAGCTCCGCCAGGTCCTTTGCCAGCTGCAGCTTGGCGGCGGAGGAGAGCGGCCGCAGCAGCGCCGCGTGGCGCACAAAGTACGCAAACAGGCGCCCCGCGCTGCGCTCGCACAGCTCGCGTGGCGCGATTCTGAGCGCATCTGAACGGGCGGCGGCGCGAAGCGCACAGTGCTCCGACGGCGGGCAAGGGCGAAGAACAGGTGGAGGGGTGTGCACAGGAGCGGACGCAAGCAGGAGACCAGCCATGGCAAAAGCATGCCACTAGCAATGCAGCATTGCCAGTGTGCGGTGTGCATGTGGTGCACCGTCGGGCAGGTGCATGCAGTTGCCGGGCCCAAGTGCCCGCGTGCCCACAGTCAGCGGCGCCCAACAGGATGTTGCGCAAAGTCATGCTCGATGTCGTCGCTTGAAAACCGCCAACACCTGAAGAAGCCGAGGCTGGCAGCAACACGGCAGCGAAGCGACTGGTGTCCATCAGCCGCCCCAACGCCATCACCGCCGCGGTCGCGGTGCGGCTGGTGGAGTGCGTGCATCCCGGCCAGCATGGCCTCCAGGCCTGCACCAGGGCGCGGAAGCCGGGCGACATGCGTCACAGGGCGAACATGCAGCGTCACCAACGGTGCCTCCAGCGCATCCGTGACGGGGGCTGGCAAGCGGTGCTGCAGTGTACTGAGTGACCTGCCGCAGCGGCCACAAGCGTGGATCGCAGGCAAACATTTGAGTGGGATGTCAGCAAGAAGCTCAGCTTTGGGCAACGCAGCACAGGTGCATGTGTGTCGTAACCATCAAGTCCAGGGTGGCAGGACCACGGCGAAGCTGATGGCACAGTGGGACAAGGCCAGCGGCACCGTGCAGCGCGCGCACACCATAGATATAGAGATTCAACGCGGAACTCCTGTAGCTCTGAGGCGAGCGCGATGTTGCGCTGCTCACCGTCGACGCCCCGCCGCCTCCAGGTGCCGCGCCACCGTCGAGCTCAGGGTCTGCCGCGCCATGTACTCTGCTCGTTGCGCCAGCTGCTGCAGCGCCTTCCCTCGACCCCTGACTTGGCCGGCCAGCTGCGGGCTGCTGCCGCACCACGCAGCTCGCCGTGCATCGCGGCGATCACCTTCTGCACGTCGGCAGGCGAGGCCAGCGCGCGCCCACCGCCGGGGTAGGCGCCGCCCAGCACATCCAGCAGCCGCCCCTGGGCCGCAGCCAGGTAGCGTCGCGAAACGCCGCGGCAACCGCCAGCAGGACTGCAGCAGATCAGACGCAAGCGCTGGCGGCACGCCACGCACGCGTAGTGTCGCTGCAGGCGCCCATGCTGCCGCAGTGCTGCCACCAGCGTTGGCTAGACCACTTGCCATCGCGCCGGAAACCGAGCGTGACGGTACCCAGGTAGCCGGCCTTGAGCAGCTCGATCACCTCGGCTTCGTACCTGGCGATGTCGGCATCAAGCGCGGGGAATGAGCCGTAGACTTCGGCATGCAAGCAACGACCTTAGCTCGGTGTGGGCCCTCGAGCTCTGCAAAGTTATATGCACAGTGTCGACAACACGCTGCGATCCCCACGGTCGAACGGATATCAAGACGGTCAGCCAGGGCAGCATGTTGTGAAACAAGCGCATCGAGACACAGGGCGACATAAGGTTGCGCGAGTGTGCGCGCATCGACTGCGCACTAGTACTTGGCACTCGGCGCGTGCCGAAGATTCTGCACCCCGGCCTCGCCAGCCATCCGCAGCATAATCTGGCCATGAGCCAGATGGAGGCGTGCGGACCGATCTTTTCCTTCATCCTCGAAGACCGCAAGCAGGCGATGGCGCTGCTCAACGCGCTCGAACTCGTCGACATTTCGAACAATATCTGCATTCGCGCAGTCTGTGCTGCGCACCCGGCTGCGACAATGCCACGCATCGCGCGCCGTCTGGAAACGCCGCCGAAACTTATAGCCCAAGGTGATGTTCGCATTCTTCATCGGCGCCAGCGTCACGGTCGGGCCGCCGGCCCAGTTAACAGTGTCAGCATCGGTGCCGACGCACGGTTCCCGAGGCGCCGATGTCGACATGCTCCCCCAGGTTGAAGCGGAAATCCGCGGGCCGCTCGCACCTTGCGGCGCAGGCATCCGTGTTGTATCAGGTGCCGTTGTGCGCCAGCGCGATGCCGTAGGGCGAGTTGACGTAGAACGGCTGGCAGTACGCACAACAAAGCAGGTCCCAGCTTGTAAGGTTCAAGGCTGACGCTCAGTTGGTGGCTCTCCTGTGGGTTGGGCGGACGAGCTGGCAAGATCCAAGACCTGGACAACCCCCGTCGCCCTGCCAGCCGGCCGCGCCACGGCACGCAACGCGTTCCCACCTGCGCCTGATCCCGAATGCTCGTGCCCGCCGCTCTAAGAACGGCGCATCCGCTGCTGCCAGCGCCACGCTGTCTAGCTGCTCTCCGCCTGGGCTGCCGCGACGTCTCCAGCAGCGCAGCCTGGCCAAATCCCGCTGGCGGCGGCGCGTCCAGCTGTTGCCGTAGCTTCGAGGTTAGTTCAGGCGCAGCTGGAGGGCGCGCATGCGCTCGATGGTGGCGTGCAAGCGAGCGCAGCTGGCGTGTTTGTAGGAGTACCGCGACGTAGGACCCTCCACCTCTGCGCGCACGCGCCGCACCGCAGCCTGCAGCGGCCCACCGACAGCACCACCTCCTGTGCGCCCGCATCCGCGTCCAAGAGGCGCCGCGCATGGCCCAGCAGCTCGCTGGACGCGACACCAGCGCAGCTGCAAGCGCTGCATCGAGCTGCCGCACGCCCTGGCGCAGCTCCTCCGCCTGAGCGTGCGCACTCGTGCGCGACGTCGCCAGCACACTGCTGGTACACTCGGCAGCATTGAAGTCTGGCGCTGGATAGCGCGGTATTGGGGAGCGACAGCAGCTCGCCGGCGTCCCACGCGGCGGTGGGGGCAGGAGTTGCCTGTTGCATGCGTTTGCATCTGCTGGCGTCGATGGCCCTCGGAGCTATGGCTGCCCTGACCCATGCTGGCATAACCCATGCTGTCATTTCCCGTCTACATCCCTGCTATAGAGGCTCGAGAAAGTAGAGTCGCTGGGGATTGACCGGTGTGATGAGAGCTCCAAGCGCTGCATGGCACTTCGAATTAATATAGAGTCAAAACAGCTGCAATGCCGTTCCTATACTCCATGTGACGATGGTGCGATAAAATGGCAAAACGCACAATGCCACGCAATATATAGTGAATTGTGCGCCTGAGCGATGATGAATTTACATCTTTTGGCCGAGACATTGTAATTGAATGCTCGTTGATGTATGTTCCACAAAGAATAGGAAGCCTGAATCAATGCTGCACTTTGGTTTCTAACTTTATCGTCAGGTCTTTCGGTATGTAAACCTGGCGCGACATCGCTGATGAAAATAAAAGTGCATTATCGCCTAATACCGACTGGTTAAAAATATTATCGTGGGCCACGACATGTGCTTTGCAGGCCATGGCTTCGAGCAGCGGGGATTGGCGCAGCCGCAAGTGAGAGGGGGGGCTTTTTGGGACGTTCTTCAGAAGACGCGCTCGGGCGAAATGGAATTTCAATACCATTCGAAAACTCCTGGGTATCCGCTACGGGAAGTTCCTGCATGACGTCCTGGGCCTTCTGAATCCAAATCGACCAACCTCTCAGTCCTAGGGGAATGCAGCCTTGTCGGCGGGTCATTGAGGAGGCGATCCAGCACTCTCTGCGGCGATAGAGCTGGACCCCAACAATCATGTGCTCTACAGCAACCGCAGCCGGCCGATGTGCCTGGCTGCTTGACACACGGCCTCCAGACATGCCTGCTTGGGGCAGCCTTGCCTCACAGGCGTCCCTGTGGGCAATGGTGCAGGCGAGTAGCCTGCCGCAGATCAGTGAGCAACTGCCCTCTCAACGGCTGCAGGTTAGCCTGCCGCTACTTAAGGCCTCAAGGACGCCATGAAGGTCACACTCTGCTGCATTGGGATGGGGTGCGGTCAGGGCACTTACAAAACACTGCGTAGTACCGGTAAAGTTGATTACCGTGTGTCAGACGGCAGGAGGTGCAACAGCAGCCGTGCGGCCACCTCTGGGGCCTTGCATCCACCGGTACCGCAAGCTGCACTTAGCCTGTTCAACAGGCTTTCTAAAATGTCTGCTTTGTCTGTAGCTTCGATCGTGATTTTGATCAAAGCATTAGATGGATCGGAGGCTACACGGCCGGATACATCTACAGCGCGGCCTACTTTGCGGGGGGAAGGGACAGCCTTGAAGGCCTAGAGGATGAGTGGGCGGGGTGGGGCCTCGGGACACAAGGCGGGGAGCTCAGCCCCTCAACCACGACTTGGCAGCAGGTGATGAGAGTTGAGCCTCAAGACCTGGCCGATGCACACAGCTGCACTCACCACCCAACGGTTCCTCCCTTCACCCCCCACCCACCAGGCCTGCACATGACCTCAGCAGCCGCGATCTGCAGTCAGCTCGATCGACGCGCGTCGGCCAAGAACCGCGCACGTCGCGTGGCGGACAGCTGTTTGGCCCCGAGGGCATGGCACGGCTGGCGATCACCCGCGCGGGCGATCCCTGCTGGAGGATGCCAGTTCATGGGGCGCCTGAGGCAGGTGGCGGCGCATCCGACATGCTCAACGCAATGCTGGGTGACAGCAAGATGCAGCTGGTGAGGGTGTGGCAGTGGTGGGCTGGCGGTGTGTATACGGGGAGTAGGTGGCGCTGGGAACCAGGCATTTGATGCTAGAGAATGGAGACCGTGCGGGGTGTTGGGCCTCCCCAGTGGCTTGCCCACCACTTGCATGCTAGACCAGGGGTGCCTGGTGTCACAGCTCGATCGATGCTGGTCAAGCTGGCGTTGTTTGCTTGTTCAACCTCAGGACACCGCTCATGCTGTTGCGTCTACTCTCTCATCTTTTCTTGCGTTTTGGCGCCAATCCCCCCATCTCCCCACGTTTGCACCGTCCTGCTACGGCGTGCCTGCCAGGCTCTTGAGATCATCTGGGCATCAAGGTCGCCAGCAACGCGAGGAGGCAGCGAGATGGCAGGCGGCTCGGGCCGGGCCGCGTCGGCGCAGGGGCCCTCCAGCAGCGCGAACTGCGTCGCGGGGCAATGGGAAAGCCGCGACAGATAGGTCGCAAGCCAAGGTGGGCAACCCCATACCGCTCGTGAGATTTTCGGTGACGATGGCCGCAACGAGCATCCAGTAATTGTCACCCGTCGCGGCCAATATCATGAACATCACGTTCGAGAACGGAGTTTGATTATTTGTACATCGCATCTCTCCTCTGCTGCATTCGTCTACATGTGAGTCATCCCTCGTCTGCAACCATGCCTCCCCCATCACACACACTTATACACATACGCAGACATGCACTCACTCACACATTGCAGGAGCCATAGCCTGAAGCTGCGGACGTGGATATGGATGATGAGGAAGGGAGTTGGCGGCAAAGAAAGCGCCGGCAGCGGCGGAGAAGGCCGAAGTCAACGAGGCTACAAGGCCAAACGCTTTGATGAGGCCCGGCCTATGATGACGCCGCATACGGTACGAACGGCGACGTCTCGTCGCTGAACAACAAGTGAATGCTCGGGGACAATCGGTTTGTTATGATGGCAGACACGCTTTTTAGGTGCCATGCCGGTAAGGAACGGGTGCATCATTCGCATCATGTATACCCCCTGCACATTGCCCTGGTGTTGGTCCACCCTTCATAGTGGTCCCAGTGGCATTCTATATACAGCCATTCCCCCTTCCTGCTTTTCACACTGCCCAGGGCAGCGGTCAAGTCGGAAGGGTGACTTTGAGGCGGCGCAAGGACTGCGACGACGCCGTCATGCGCGGCCGCGAGCTGCGGTCAGACTACGCGCTGGAGGGCCGCGCCCTGCAGCGCAAGGGCAACGCGCTCGTCAAGCTCGGACGCCTGCAGTAGGTGATGTGCGGGGAGAACATGGGAGGATGGAGGGGGAGACCGAGCGTGAGCCTGGGACCGCGCCATGCTGTTGCAACATGCTGTACGGAATAACTCGTTCGGTGCCAAGCCTGGTCCCTTGCAGCAACAACGGCATTGTGCACGAGCCCATCTCCAGCCCTGCACATCTTGAAGTTCTCCCACGTGCACATGCCGCACGCACGCACGCACACAGGCACGCACACACCACAACAAGGCCAGCACCGTTGGACGTCTCCATCACCCTACCCCCCCCCTGTGCCGACATATGCCAGGCGTTGACGCGTACAACAAGTCCCTGATGGAGCACCGCAGCGCAGAGACTCTCAAGCGCCTGCAGGAGACAGAGAAGGCCTCAAGGTGGGCAGCAGCAATGGTAGTGTGTGAGTTGATGAGCACCAGTCAAGTTTCTGGCAGCACCGCAGTGCGGTGCCGTCCACGGTAGGTTGTCAGCTGCACGATCTACCAGAGCTGCCGTGCACGTGCAAGACGAATCCCCCTTGACATAATCGTGTTCGCAGGCCCAGCAGGAGTCGTCGTATGTGGACATGTCCCTGTGTGAGGAGGAGCTCGAGAAAGGCAATGTGACCTTCAAGCGGGCTCGCTACCGGATGGCAGTGTGGCACTACCAGGACACTCAAGAGGTGGGACGGATGAGGGTGGCTGTGCTTGGCCGTCAGTGCTCAAGCACATTTGCAACTGTTGCCTGTGCTGAGATGTGCCAAATGTGCACAGTTGTTGATTTGTGTTAATCGGTCATAGCGGCTTGAGTGTGCTTGACGCACCGAGGACAGATTACTATACCAATTAGTACATAAACGGGCTCTCCCCCCGATCGGTCGCCGGGCGATGAATCGCGATTTACTGCCAGGCGCTGCAGCACTCCTACCAGGAGGCCCTCAGGCGGGGCCCCCCTCACTCAACCCCGAGGCTCACAAGCTCTACAGCAACCTGGCGGCGTGCTACACCAAGCTGGGCGCGTACCCGAGGGCATCAAGGCCGCGGACCGTGCATTGAGCTGGCGCCTGAGTTCACCAAGGGCTACAGCCGCAAGGGCACGTTGAGTTTCTTATGAATGTTTTAACAAGGTCGGCGGGAGTGTAGCGCATCCAGGAGATCAGGTAGGGTTGTACGCTGGGCCGAAAAAGGTTGTAAAGCACGGGTTTGGTGCTGCGTGCTGTCCAGGCTATGCGCTCGCCACTGCGCAGGAGCAGGAGCTCGCAAGCTCATCTCGTCACAGCACATGCTGTCCGCATGAGTCCAGACATGAGCAGTCCGTCATGCAGTACTGCCCTGCACCTGCCACCAGGCCCCGCCCGCACCGCAACGCATCTTTGCTTGTCACTCACCGACCCGCCCGGGACCCCCGACGCCTTGGCGACGAACACAGGGCCTGCGACCTACGAGGCGTGCCTGAAGCATCGACCCAGGCAACGCGATCTGAAGGAGGGCATGATGGCAGCTTCGACGCCATCAAGCGCATTGCGCATGCGAGTTTAGCGAGGAGGTGCTTGCGGCGCCGCGTGCTCAAGGCCATCGAGCATCCCGAGGTGCAGGGCATATGCCGCCCGTATTGCAGACCGGCAGGAGGACCTGCAGCCTGATCCGGCGCAGCGCAGCGGCACATGTCGCACCGCGGAACGGAACACGGACTCCAGTTGTCACTGCAGGCATCATTCAGCTGCGCTATAGTGCGGCGACCTCGCCCGCAACGGCAATGTTTTGGCACTGTTATGTAAATGATCAGTGACCTTTGTCAATAAGACATCAGGCTAGAGTTTATAGGCTTTCAATCGTTGACTGATGACATGCAGGTGGCAACCGATGAGCGGAGGGGCCGTGTTCAAAGCCTCACTCACCCCACAATCAGTCTGTCCTGGTAGCTCAGTTCTGACTCGGCGTTCTATACCGACGTTGAGCGCCTACACGACCCGCAGCTGTGAACTGACCTGGATGCTGTGCGCCTCGCATGTCTCGACCTGCGTCCTGATAGTCGGTCTTGTTGCACCTGGATGTGCAGGCCTCTGCTGCATGGCGAAATGCTGAGAGCATGAAGGGGCCAAGCCAGTGAGCTTCTCAGGTTCGGCTTGGTACCCAGCTTGATGTACAGCGGCGCGGCGGTATTGCGCAGCAACGTGCTATCCCACCTGATTTTCCGTGCTCGCATTGGGGTTTGTGAAGGCTGTTCGGGTTGCCGTCATCCGACCTTGATCCCGCCGGGTAGCGATTCGTGCCGCAGTCCAATTATAAAGTCGGCATCGCTGTCATGGAGCACGACATGCGCTGAGTTGATTCCACCCAGCTCTGCAGCCCTGCGGCCGCCTGGTTAATTCAGCTTAAGCGCCTGATACTTTTTCAAAGGCGGCAAATCCGTCCATGCACATCACACCGGTACCGCAGGTAGACTCACAATCTCGGGAAGAGCTGCTTAAGGACTGATTGTATGCGTTAGTATGAGGCTATGCGCAGGAGATCTCGAATCCCGAAGTGCGAAGACAATTGGTGTGCGCTGGCACGATGACGCGCGGAGCGGCCAGCAGGCGGCCGAAGGCGCGACCCAGCACCGAAGCCGGCGCACAGCAGCCGATCGGATGCAGCGCGGTGAATTGCGGGACGGTAAGCGACGGATTGACACGTCTCGCTTTGAAGCGTGTCTTTGGCCTTGGGTGATGCGGCCGGCAAGCGCAGATAAATGGCGTCCACGCCATTCCAGGCCAAAGATGACAGGAGGCCTATGAAACAGCTGGAGGGGAGGGGCGCGCCGAAGAGGTGTATGGTCAGGGCGTGCAGCTGATCGCGCCGCAGCCTTCGTTTTGCGTAGGCGCGGGCCGTTTCGGCGCCTCAAGGTGTTCATCTATGTGTGTAACAAAGACAAGGTGCGCTGCATGTATCAATGAGGTGGTAGCTTTGCCATCTTCGACGCTGCACTCGTCTCAGCTTACAGCCGGCGTCAGCCTGCAGCCTCCCATGCGCAAATGCCTGCAGATTGCCCAGCATTCAGCACCGGTCTGATCTCCGCACGGTCCAGCCGCCAACAAGAAGACCATCCGAGGATCGCTGGTCGGCGCGGCGTCGTCCTGGATATCCCCAACTGCATGGGAAACAAGCCTGCTGATTTTGACCCGAGGGCGCTGCTGCCCAGGCTTGCCATCTTCGTTGTAGGCCTTAGCGGAAGATGGGCGACACGAGTGCACGCAGGTATGGAGCCCCTGGTTGAAGCGGTTCGTGACGGCGCGATGAGATGGCGAAGTCAGCCCCATTGACACGCTAGTGTCATGAAGGATGTCAGCACGTGTCACCTCCCAGCCTGCCTCACGCCAGGGCTGCCACCAGTGCTCATCCAACAAGTACGCTTCGCTGGTCCTGTCCCCTGCAGGCCAAAGAGCACGTTCCTTGCCTGCGGGGCGCGCGGGTGAAGCGAGGAGATATCAATGACCGATAAAGTCGCAAAACTCGTCATCGGGGACCAGACCCATGAATTCCCGATACTGAGCGGTACCGTTGGTCCGGATGTCATGGACATCCGCTCCCTCTACGCCAAAACCGGCCTGTTCCTTACGCCTCCGGGCTTCACCGCCATCCTGCGGCATGCGACACGTGGCCCTGCTGATGCCAAGCGGCACTGCACACGCTGGCGACACATTGTGCTGCGACCAACAAGGCACAGACACAGCACGAGCATGGCGGGCGCGTCAAGCCCAGCATCTGGCAGAGAAACCTGCCCCGTGCTGGCGCACTGGGACTGCGGAGTTCACAGGATGCTCGGCGAGGTTGGCAGCGATCACCGACATGTCAAGGCAACGCTGGCCGCAACAAGCCAGGACGCCGCAGCATATTCAGCTTTCGCGGCAACAGGACGTTGCTGCACCGCTAGAGGGCACGGCAGCAGCTCAAGCGCGCCCCGTGTCCGCCAGCGGCAGCGACTGCGGCACTGCACCCACACAGTGGCGTTTGGTTCACCGTTTCAGTCCCGACCTCACGGATGCTTGGTCCGACACCTGCCACTATCACACAGCACAGCGCGCAGTCCCAAATGCGCGTGGCTGGCGAGCATCCTGGATTCACGAGCGACTGTGGCGCGCCCAGGCGATGATCTGGCTGAGAATCTGGGTGCCAACAGATGTCACACGTACATGAATCAATACACAAGCATGACGCCAGCCAGCGCATTCAGCGAATTGCCGCCATCCTCCCCCCAGGAACTGGTGCTGCGTGTTGAGCTGCCAGGTGTTGCCAGCCTTGACAACATCAGGCTGGCCGTCGCGCGCAGCGTGGTGACCGTGTCCAGCAGCGCAGGCCGAGGCGCATGGATTGAGCTGCCGTACGAGGTGGATGAGTGCAAAAGCAGCGCGCGCTTTGACAGCCGCACCCAACGGCTGGCTGTCACCATGCCAGTGCGGCGGCAGCAGCAGCAGCAGCAGCAGCAGCAGCAGCAACAGCAGCAGCAGCAGCAGCAGCAGCAGCAGCAGCAGCAGGAGCCTTCACACGCAGCGCATGTTGGCAGAACGCAGCATGCAGTGTCTGCGAGAGCGACACCGCGCATGCGCACTGCCCATCACCCGGAAACAGTGACAGCCGACCGGGCTTTCAGATGCCCTAGCAGTGGGCTGAGCGTGCCGCCAGCACCGGTGCGACAGGCGCGAAGCGGTCTAGCGCACGCAAGAGCAGCAGGCTGATCAGGTCGTCAGCCGGGCAGGCGGGCGACGAGCAAAGGCGAACTAGCCAAACGCACATCGAGATGCTGTGGGAGCAGTTGCACGGCACATGCGGACATGGGTCGCCTCGCAGATCATCCAGGCGCGGCTGGGTGTGCGCGGTCGTTGGGTTGCGATGTCGACGGGTGCGCGGTGTCCGAGCAGACGTGGCCGAGGGGCCTTTCAGGACGTTCAATGACTCTACGTCGTCCATGTTGACCTGGCTGATGTCGGTCGGCGTCGCGTCTAGACTGATAATGCGGATGTTGCACCCAGCGGGTTACCCACCCTATTGTTCGTTCCTCTTGTCAGTGCTTAACAAACTGATCACTATCAACCCCAGTGTTGCACATTGCAAATGTATCGCACTCTTTTTACAGCGCGCCGGTACCAGGAAGGGCAGCTCATAAAAATAGACAACGTACAAAGAGATCACTGCAGGTGTGGTGATACCATCCAAACCGAAGCAGGCCAAACGGTCATACCTTTGCAGCTGTTTCAGAACAAAAAAGTAGAAAGAGGAAAAATAAGAAAAGGTCTTTTATAGTAAAGTACCCTCGCCGTAAAGTTAGGTTGCCTTTTAGGATTGAGATACTTTTCCAGGTAGTTACTTTCCCAGAGCGTCCGTAGCTGAACAAGACTGTCCGAAAATGTCAGTTGGCCTAAACGTATAGCCAGCTTATTGATGCACCGGTATGTTCAGAAGATGCTCACTGCGTCCGCTCTGCAAGAGTGGCTGACGATGGGGTGCCGGGCTTGAGTTCCGCCAGCAGCTTGGGACGCAGCCTCACGTTGAGGCTCTGCAACAAATACAGCGTCACCACGCTGGCCTCGCTGATGTCGGACTGGAACAGATCGGCTTCGTGGAAAGTCACCAGGTCGGTCACGCCGGCCGCCTGCGCGTTCTCGTTGGCCTCGCGGATGCGCAGGGCAGCCTGCCTGGCTGAGCTAGCCGCATTCGCAGGAAGCAGAGGCAGCCTGGGCGAGTCCAGCTCCACGCCGTCGTAGCCCAGGTCTTTCAGCAGCTTGAACTTGTCCAGCAGCGACAAGTCCTCTTGATCATGCCGTACTTGAGGCTCCTTCTCCAGGGCCAAGCGTTGCGAGCGTCGCTTCGCCCTTCTCTTCGGAGGATTTCGGCCGCCACGGATAATATTGCATGCTGAAACCCAGCGACAGGCCCAGCGGCTTGTCGGACAGGTCGGAAAAGTCGCCGATGTAACCGCCGTTGTCCTCGTCGAATGTCGCACTCACGCCGAGCGAAAGCGTCCGCGTGATCGCGCGCAGATTCCCCTTCTTGTCGGGATCCTTCAGGCGGCTGAGCGGGAAATCGTTGACCAGGCTGACGTTCGTGCCTTTTTTGAGGCCCTGCTGCACGTCCGCCACAGCAGCTCATGCACCCGAGTCCATCTGCGGATGAAACCCATGAAACCGCCCGCTTCTGGGTACTTCATAAAACCGGCAGCATAAATGGCCTTGTACGATCAATCACATTAACACCCGCACCGGCTGTAAACTGCATCCAGTCATTGCTCCCGTCAAAGGTCAGGGTAGGATTGAAGTTGGCAAAGTTGTGGTATTAGAGTATGGCCTGGTCGTGAAATGTGTGAGCCTGCAACAGGCAATGCAGCCTCGGCGACTTCCACTGCTGCCACAGCGCCTGGGGAGAAATGACGAATAAGGCGCATCCCCAGATGCCACAGGGCCTACTACTGCTACTACCTATTATGAATAGAGTAGAAGGAAGCATGAGGGACAGAGTGTGAGCGGCGGTAAATTCCTGGAGACACTGGCCGTCGCGTCGC
>NNCB01000410.1:0-18153 GCA_002317545.1 Scenedesmus quadricauda | reverse complement strand
CGGCAGGGCCCCGCCAGTCAGGTGCAGCTCGCGCATGCCGTGCCGCTGCACAAACTCGCGCGGAGCCGCCAGGCGCGACCGGTGCTCCGGGCTCGGCACGATCACCGGCAGCGCGGCCGCTGCGGCGGCGGCGGCTGCTGCGGGGCCGGCGGCGGCGCCGCAGCGCAGGCGTGCTGCAGCCGCTGCCCACGCGTCGGGCTGGCGCAGCGTGGGCGGCACGGCGGCGGGGGCGGCGGCGAGGCGGCAGCGGCGGTGACGACTGGTGAGGCACGCATCGCGGGCGGCGATCCTGGAAGCGGCTGGTAGTGCTGCCGCCATGGCTGCGGCATGATTGCGGGAGTCTTGGCTCGCAGGCCAGTCGGCCTGATCAGCTCCTCGCTGGCGGCGGCCTGCAGGACGACGCCCGGCCCCCGCGCCGCCACGTGCTGCAGCTGGCACGACGCGCCCGCCACGGGCTGCGGCAGCAGCACCAGCGGCACGGCCGCGGGCGGCGCGGCCGGCGCCATGGGCAGCCCGCCGATCACCAGGGGCGCCTGCGGCTGCAGCAGCTGCGCCTGCTGCCCTGGCGCCAGTAGCGGCGGCTGCAGCAGCAGCGGCGCCGTGGCGGCGGCGGCGGCCATCTGGGTGGTGATGAGCGCGGATCATGTCTGACCTGCGTCTCGTCGCCGATTCGTCTCCTTGAATGTGTCCTGGGTGGCCTTCACAGTGCCCTCCCGCTCACGGCGCCGCTGCCTGCGGCGGGCACAAAGGAGCAACAAGGGGGGAGTGGTGCGGAGAGTTGGGCGCGGATGGTGCTTGGTCCAGAGCGACGCTTGACCATGGAAGAAGGAAAACTAGCTGCCCCCGCCAGGTGGGGCTGGCCCCGAGGACGTGCGCGTCACAGAGGCACCACCGCCCGCCCACCTGTAGCGCTGCTGCGCAGCCTTGTTCAGGAGCTGCTGGCGTTGAAGTTTGGCTTCATGATCGCCAACAATGTCCTGTGCAGGTGAAATGCTCCCGGCGGCAGGTCGCGCTGGCCTGCCGCGCTTCGCTGACGGCTGCTCCCAGACTCGAAAATCATACTGCCGGGGCCGCCAAGCTGGCTGCTAACGCCATCTGGCTGATCGGGAAATATAACGCATCACATCGTCTTGATTTACGAGAGAATAATAACTATCAAAATCCTGTGCTTCATATTTGCTAAAAGACAATTCTGCTGTCGTTCATAAATCCTGCTAAATGACGAATTTACCGGTTAAGACCCGGCAGTCAATTTCCTGGCGGGCAAATACCCAAGCGCGCTTCGTTGACGCGAAGCGGGCTGCAACTCGAGAGCAGAGACGGCAGCCGCTGACTGTCAGACAGGTGCACAGCGCACATGAGTCAACTGTCGTATGAATTTTGTGAGCTGTACGCGCGGTCAACTTGGCCGTTGCACCGGCAGACGGGTGACGCTGACCCTCACCCGTCGCAGCCACCGCACAGCAAGTGCAGTCATCGAGGCTTCAGCTGATAGCCAAGCACAGCAAAGGACATGCAATCGCCAGAGGCACGAATGACGGATAGAAATCTACTTATACAGCACCAGCTCCTACGAACGGTTCAAAGTATGAGTTGAATCGACCTGTGGTAGATCTTCCGTGATGTCCGGAATAGCTTGGCGACGTTTGCCGCCTGTGCTGCACAAGGGGCGTCCTGTCAAGCACCGGCGCTGCCACGCACGCGTTGCACTATGCCTCCCCATGAGACTGTTGTACAGCCTGCGAAGAAGGCGACCAGGAAGATTGCGCTGTGGAAACGTTTCATTGCAGTCTCAAATGGGGCCTAACGCCTGAACTAAGCCGCGCCGTGAAGCGGCGTCGGCCTGAATGAATTGTCGGGCATCATTGGCCGTGCTCCTGCGCTGATTTCTACCGCACAGGTCTGCCTGGGTTATCCAGGTGACCTCGTAATGACCTTCATCAGCCATGATGCCCAGTACATCCCGGGTCATTTGTAACACCTGTTTGCAGAGCTGAGGCCATGAGGGAAGGCGCAGTGACAAAGAGCCCTGCCCTGCAAAAATCCAACTTGGGTGAATTCATATATCCCGCTGAACAGCGGGCAGAACATCGTGAGCAGGGCTGGTGCGCGCTCTAGACGTCTGCCGCGCACAGCGTCAACCCTGGTTAGCCAAACCCAGCTGTTAGCTCAGAATACCCTGCTGCACAATATGAAAGTGTGCCTGATGCTGCGCCTTCCTGCACGCTCTCGTCATCTGCAGCACTTGCTGAGCCCTGAACTTCTGCTGAATCGAGTGCTGCGATGCCAACATGCCAAGGCAAGCGCATCATAAACAATTCACGGGTTGTGTAGAAACTGTGACGATTTTCTCATGCTCCCTTGCACAACAAAGCATCTGTGCCTGCCCAACACCAACACCATTGTGCACGACAACGATTGCTGCATTTAACTGCTCACAACAAGCAGCATGGACTGGAGATCGTCTGAACGGGCGATCGCACCTGGTCTCAACTCCAGCACCTGTTGGCATGCGGCGCTGCCTGTCTGTGCTGCGAGTTCCAACCGCGCCGAGATCCGGCTCATCGTGGGGCATGCAAACCCGTGGGTGACGGGGGAAAGATGAGGTCCGAGCTTCAACGCTGGCAGTTCCGGCAGTAGCGATCGAGCCGCGTCAGGTGTCCAGCCCGCCCTTGTAGAATGATGCAGGCGGCATGACTGTACCCTCACGCAGCACTGGTCGACATGCACACGCCGACAACCCAGCCATGCAGTCGTTCAATAAATCATGTGGCATGGTACAGGGAACGTGCGTATGCACGCCAAGGTGCGATTGTCAGCGGCAGCGCATTGATGCGTCATCAGCCCAGTAGGCTTTTTCTGGGAGGAGTCTGGGGAGAGTTGACAAGGATGTTGCGGCGGATGCGCCTCCCTTCCCGCTTGCGTCAAGCGAGCTTAGCTACGGCACCGCCTACTCCCTCTTGTCGTCAAGCCCGACGTGACGCCGGGGACGCCCGTCACAAGGTTACCAGTGGTGTCAATCGACGCCGGTCGAGCAAGTGGCCAGCAACGTGGCTCGGCAACGGTGAGCCCGGCCACGGTGTCGGTGACGGTGCTGAGAGCCCGCCATACGGGGCGCTGGCCCTTGAGCGTCGCCGGCCGCCAGGGCTGGCGCGACCATGAGGATGACGGCCAGGGCGGCCACAAAGAGCGCGCGAGCCATGGCGGCAGATGCGGTGGTCGCACCTGTATTTCGGCGTTGGGAGCAGGACGGGGCTTCGCAGGGGAGCCAAACGAAGAGAGGGTGGCGACATCCGTTCGGCTGAGTCGATTTAGATAATTGCCTCCAATGCTGCTAAGGTCGCAACGCAACATATGCTCATCTGCCCAACAATTTGAATAATGATCGGACTCACGCTGCTGACGCTGGAAATGGCGGCTGAAGTCACTTCGAGGAGCGTGACTGGCAATGCGTTCATACAGGAAAATGTAGATCACCGCGAAAGGCCGCGCCATGAACTGGATCGACAATTTCGTCCGCCCCAAAATCCGCTCGATCCTCAATCCCAAGCGGGAAACCCCGGAAAATCTCTGGGTCAAGCTGACCGGGAGTGGTCGTTCTATCGCGATCTCCCGGAGGCCTCTATTGGTTTCTCCAGAGAGTATATCTTGCAAAATCAAAACCGGGGGATAAATTTATACTGGCAGGCCGCGTGCTGGAGGTGCTCAAGGCCATGACTCTGGTAAGAAATGCCCGGGACTGATTACCCCCAGCTGCTCGAGCCTGCCAGAAGTCCATGATTCAAGAGGCCTTATTGTTTCTTTTTATTTCCTCTTAATCAGGTGCGCGCTATCAGGGTGATTCAGCGTAGTAGCGCATCAATTGTTGCTTTAATACAAAGTCCAAGGCCGGTGCATTGGCCTCATCGGCGCCACAGGCACGGCTGCTACAGCACCTGGCTGGCAGCAAAGGCCAGGATGAAGCTTGGAAAGTGAAGCGCACCTGACAGACAGCTGGTCTTGCGCCTAGTGGCACATGAGCTGTTCCAGATGCTGACTCTGCAGAACGGCAGCTGCCACGTCATGTGAGCCACTCCATGATGGCGTTTTTCCGCTCGACGGCACAATGGTGCTTCGTCATCTGGCCGCCCGAGGGCTTCGCTGGCCTTGAATTGTCATGCATTAAAATGCTGTAAGCAAGCACTGCTCTCGTGCGCTTACGCCGTCGGCAGCAGGATCGGCGCTGCTGCCGGCGCAAGTCGATGATCGGCAGGGACGCCTGTGTGCATGTCAGTGTGACAGGGTTGCTGTTGTCACGCGCTCTGAACCAGCTTGTGCGATTCTCGCCGTCATAGCTTAAAGCGCACCTGGCTGTATCAGCTGTAATGGTCCTGAATTAGCTGTCCTGGCCGGGATTTGAACATGATGAGCGCTGCGTGCAAATTCCGTTTGACCCGACAATGCTGACAAGGCAGTACTCGGTGCGTCCCCTGAGCGCGCATTGATTACTACTGTATAAGGTGTCATATGCAAGACGACAGGTTATCGATCGGCGATGGTTATTCGAAGGGGGAAGCCAAGAACGGGACGCGCTGCACATGGCCAGCTGGCTGAAGCCCGCGACGGGTTGCCGATCGTCTTGTGGGAGTTGGCTGGACGGGTTTTGAAGGCGCCAAGCCGGGACGGTGCACCGGCACAACCTGCGCCTGAAGATTGTCTCAAGGTCTGATGTGCGCGCCAGCCGTCCAGCAACAGGAGCGCTTCTGCAACCCTGCGTTCCCCAACAATGTGATGCGCCGCATGCCGATACTGGGCAATTCTTGCTGCAGCGTACTATGTCCCACCTGGATATCCGGACATGCTATTATCTACTGGACCAGGCCCTGCCTGCTTATAGTTCGAGTGTCGCATTAGCCACATTATTTTCCCGGGAAGAGCCCGCCACAATAAGGTATTCATCATTAACCAGCTTAAGATCCTGGGGATGATCATTGCTCCAGGATATCCAGAAAGCTGGAGCCTTGAGCACACTGGCTGAAGATGCCCTGCTCGAGCTCTGCCATGTGCTGGTGCTGTGTCAGCTGCTGCTGTAGCTGCTGGCAGTCTGGCGATGAAGTACTCGTCAAAGACGCCTTGAGCTCCGCCGAGTTCATGCGCACTCGTGCGCGCATGCAAGCTCACGTACACGCACGTGCACGCACATACACGCATGCAGGCATTATGCATGCACGTAACCACATGCAGGCACATGCACGCACACGTGCGCCGTTGCACTTGTGATCAGACAACGCAAGCGCTTAAACACATCTGCTGACTCAGCAGTAATGAACGCTTCGTCACGTGCAGCTCGGGTCGACCTTGCTTACGGCCAGTAAAGTTGTCCAAAGCCTACGTGCACAATACTGGCATCGTCCAGTACTTGATCGAACCTGGCCCGACGTCTTGTACTTCTTGTCGGTCAGATTCTTGCCGAACACCCCCAGGCTCCAGCGGCCTTCGGGTGCGGTGTAGACCAGGCTGGCATCCCAGAGCGCGAAACCCTTCTGGTCGATATAGGGATTGGGGATTTCGAACTGATAGGTTTTGCTGCGGTACGACAGCGTTGTCCCGAAACTGATGTCGCCGTCGCCGACGGGCGCGTTACCGTACTACACGACAGCTCGCGCACGTTCCCGTTGCATCAGGCGCTTCAAACGGTTGTTGCGGTTGATCACGCGGCGGTACAGGTCGTTGAGGTCCGACGTCGCAAAGCGGCCGCCGTCGAGCGGCACCAGCGGGCGCAGTTCGGGCGGGATACGCCACACCAGGCTCACCACTGGACTTGCCGGAGTCGAGTAGCCGAACTGTGAGGCGCTTTAGAATAGATCTTTGGGCTTGAGGCTGCCGAACCGCAAGGGCGCGCCGGCATGGCGAGTGTGCGCCCAAAGCGCCCGGGCGCGCCCCGCCGTCGCCGCCCCTCGTGCGGCCCGGCGGGCGGCAGCGGCGGCCTGCTGCCGCGGCTGTGGCACACGCCGCGCTGGGTGACGCTGATGGCCGTGGCGGTCGCCGGCTGCGCGCTCGGCTGGCTGTATCCCAACCCCTCGATCCCTCCGCCGTAGGGCAGGTGCAGAGCGCCACTGGATGGACCTACACCGCAGCTGGTCCTCTCCTTTTACCCCCAGGCAGGCGCTGCGTGCTGTGTGCTGTGTGTGTGTGCGCAGGCATGGTGTATGTGTAATTGTGTGTTTTTCATGTGTGGGGCTCAGGCGCGCGTGCGTGTGAGAGCTTTCTACAGTGTGTGAGCGCAAGCTAGTGCAGTGGGGACGTGTCCGTCAACACGCGCGCTCGCCGTCATGCATGGGCGGCATCTACAGTCAGACCTGAGCGCCCCGCCATTTGCGCAACCGGCGCGCCGGCGTCTGCCAGCACGTGCGCAAGCGGACCGCCGCCGATCCGCCTGCCCGCCGTGCCCGTCCAAACCCACGCCCCAACAGATCATCCTCCACCTCTTCACAGAAGGACGTCTCCGGCCTGTGAGACGCAGCCCCCGCAGCCGCTGCCGCCGACGTTGCCGCCGCGCATCCACCTCGACGGCTACAACGCAGTAAATTGCCGCGCTCTGTGCTGCCGCCATCTCTTCGAGGTCGTCGCCCCCAGCCAGCCAGAACAGCACCTTTTTTTGCCGGATGGGTGCCCGTCTCGATACGGGTCACCCCTGCCCGCACTCGCCCCCGCCCCCAGCAAGACATAGCCGGCATTGCTGTAACTCCAGTCCTCGCCCGGCTCGAACAATTTCGGCTGGCGGGCAACAAGGTCCAGATAGTCGCCGGATTACTTTCGCGGTTCTGAAAGTACTCCGGCACGAAAATGTCACCCAGCCCCGCCGTATGGTGCAGCAGCTGCCAAACGGTGATTTTCGCCGCGTCCGCCTGGTCGGGATATTCGGGCACCGCCTCGGCGAGCGTCGTGTCCCATCGCAACTTGCCCGTCTGCGGTGGGCGTCAACGACGGTGTTCATCTTGCTGTCCATGCGATAGTGCTCACGCTGGTGCTGCTTCGCCAGTGCCGGTCAACCCGAGCGGCGGGCAGCGCGTGCCGGCGCCGTGCGCGCCGGCGCTCCTGGCGGCGGCGGCGATGGCGCGGCGTACGCGGCGGCGGTGGCGCTGTGGGGCGGCGAGGGGGGCGCGCTTGGCGGCAGTCGCGGGCGCCGGCGTGGCTGGCGGGGCGGCTGCTCTGGCGGGACTGGCTCTACTTTCTGTCATTTGTAAAGATGGGGGTGAGTCGCGGGTGTCGCTGCCTCCCCACATCAACCTTGAACACAGTCTGTGTTGGCGGTTCGGGCGTGCCGCCCATCGATTGAGGCGCGAGGCGGACGGCTTGCGGATACTCGGGAAGAAAGTTTACCTGATCGCCAATGATTGACCGCCTCTTGCACTGCAACTGTGACCTTTGCTCCTGTGAACGGCGGCGCGTCAGCAGCCCCTGGTGTGTGTGCGCGCGTACGTGCGTGCCCTTGTAGTGTGGATGTGCTGTGTCTGTGTGTATATGTGGGTGTGTGTGTGTGTGGTGTGTGCATCAGGGATGCAGACAGGAGACGTAGACACACCCGCTTTGGTTGGAGGGCACACCGCCAAGACAAGGCGCCCACGCGTGCCACGGGGAGGAGGGGCGCAGGACAGGGGAGTTGCAGGGCGCTTGGGTCGGGGAGAGCAAGGTCGCTCAGGGCTGCCTGTATGGTCTCCCACACACGCATGTCCCTTCGCTTACCTACTCAAACACTCTTACACACACACACACCCCGCACAGCACAGCACAGCACATCACAGCACAGCACAGCGCAAAACACACCGAGCACATGGGCAAGCCGGCCAGGACGCTTGGCGATGCATGCCAGGAGCGTGCACTGGCGCACACATGCACTCATGTACACGCACACAATGGCGCGTGCGTAACCACACACGATGCGTGCGACATCTCGCCCGATGACGTCAATCCCCGCCCTCCTGAGGTCATGTTCAACTGCGCGCGCCGCAGCACCAAGGGCTGGTCGATCCTCAACATCCGCTCGATGTGATGGGCGGCATCCTGTCCTGGTACAGCAGCTTGCACCTGCTGGCGCGCCGGCAACTGGGCAGCCTTCACCTCCAACCCTGGAAACCTGGTGGGCGGCAAGGATCCGTGCACCAACAGGGCTGGCCGAGGCCTACTAGAGCACCCTGTGTTTGCAATGCGACCGTCAACTCGTGGGCAATTGCGGCCGGCGGGCGTCGCTTGCACAGGCCTGCGTCGTCGTGCGGCAGGCGGCGGGGCCAGCTCACCTGACTGCACCGCGTCTCGCGCGCGCCTCGAGCCCGGCCGACCATCAGCGCCATCTTTATGGACGCGATTTTCATGGTGCGGGGAACCCCTGAAATTCTCGAGATCTTTGCTAGCTTCGCCTCCAATGCACATGCTGTCTCGGGTCATCGAGCGCGCGCCACGAGGATCAGCGCCGGCAGAATCTCGGTGCTTCTCGGCTGGTCCTGTGTGTCTCTCTCATCGTTTTCCAACCCTGTCCGCACTTTAATCGCAGGTACCTACTTTACGGTAAATTCACCCCTGTTGCAGGAGTTGTAAATGCGGGTTCTCGTTCAGCAATTTTGCTACTATAGCTTCGTTCTCTTCCCTGAATACCGAGCAGGTGATGTAGACATAATGCCCTACACCAGTGCCCCCTGTCCGGCGCCCTCGCTTGATATAGGAGGACGCAAACTGATGGGCGACGAAGCCTCTGCTCTCTGCTCCGCAGCGTGCGAACCAGCGCGAGGAGCGGCCCGCGCTCTGGCGCGCGCTCGCTGCCCCCGCCCGCCCGCGCGGCCGGCGGCGCCGGCGGCACCGGCGGGCCGGCGCCGTCGCGGCAGATGAGCGTCGCGGCGGGCGGGGATCTGGTCGCGTGGCACGAGTCGCGGCGACTGCTGTGGTGGCCGCCGGCGTGATACTGGCGCTCCGCGCGGCGACTGATGGCGTCGCGGCAGCTGCGCCCCTCGCGGTCGCCCATGCGTCTCGGCGGATCCGGGTCCCGGCGTCAGCATCGCCGTCTGGCGGGGCGCCGTCCAGGCAGCGGCGCCCGTCGGAGAGTCGGACGACGCACGGGCGCCGCTGCTGCGGTGGCCAGCGCCGTGGACGACGGCAGCTTCACGTCCACGCTCAGCGTCAGCAGCGGCGCGGTCACCATGAAGATGATCAGCAACACCGAGCACACCGATCGATGTCACGAGCACGGTCACTCGGTGACGACCAGCAACGCGACGTCGCGCCGCCAGCCGGCAGCTGCGGTGCTGTGCATAGCTGGACTGCCATTGCCGGCCAGCGGTGCAGGCGAAGTCGGGATTGACGTCAACCCGGCGTCAGCTTGACCGCTTGCCATGCAGCATGGCTGCGGATGTCCCGGCTCGTCACTGCGCCGGGCATGTTCCAACCGCCACTGACGCCATCTCCGGTCCGTGCAACTTTGAACCTGCGGAGCAGATCCGCGCAGTGTGCGTGTCGCGCTGCTGCCCTTTCTTACGGTGCCATTCCTGCTGCAAGCGTTCTCGCATTTCTACTTCCGAAGACAACAGCGTTCCCGCCATCCTGCGCCGGCGCGACCACCCTGGTCTCGCCATCTGGTCGTCTTCCTCGGAGCATCCCCTGTTCCTGCCGGCCGGTGGCTGGACAGGCGTGGGGCGGCGGTCAGGCACGCTCTGCTTTGCTGATTGCCTTTCAGTCGCAAACGGGGGCCTGCAATAGACATGCTTCATTGCATCACTGGGGTGTCATTGGTGTGCTTGCAAATGGATGCGGGCACCCCCATTTGTCTCACTTGAAATGATTTTAGCAGGGATTGCTCCTATTTACATAAGTAAATGAGACAGCTAAAGATCAGTAAGCAGATTACCAACCGCGAAAGCCAATCACTGAAATATGTACAGGAGAAGCAATGGTGAATGGATTGATGTGTGTAAGAACTGGTTCCGCATTGAAAAAATGGTTAGGTTGTGAGCAGGTTTCAAGTTTGGATGCATGACCCAAGGTGATGGCAGGGCCTGGCGCCATGCCAGCACGAGTGACTTCGTAGCGATACGGATGCCGAACCGCCAACGACCAGGCAGAGCTCGTCGATGGTCAGGCAATCGGCGCGATCGAGGGCGAGCGTGTCGAAAGCGTCCGATGCGTTGTAACTCAGGGTGCATGTGCGGCGTGACCCCGGTGGCGATGCCCTCGTAGCCCGCGTGCACCAGACCCTGCCACACCTGCCAGCAGCGGAAGTTGAGGAGCACCGCCGGCGCGATGCCTGCGTCGGCCACAGCCCGCCCCGGCACGCGGCCGCCTCGGGCACGCGGTTGAAAAGGGTGCCGGGCTGCGCAGGGCGGCGGCGACGGCCTCGTGGATGCTTTCGACAGGCTCGCCCGCGCCGAAGACGGCATCCAGCTGGACCGCCTGGTTCTGGGGTGAGGGCAGGGGTTTACGCGTGAGGGTGGCGGTCAAAGCGGCACTTCGACCGGCGGTCATGGTATCGATTGACATTGTGGGTCATAAGAGAGATTGCGGGGCTGCAAGTTGCGCGGAAGTCCTGGAAGTCGAGGCGGCGCTAGATTGGACCAGATATGCGGATACCCAGAGCGTGTTCGAGGCGCACGCAGGCTACGTGGCTTACATGATGCCGCCGCTATCGCCCGCGATTGACACGCATGACAAGGATCCAGCCGCTCCACAGCCGTTCGCAGGGTCGGCGTCTCCCGTCGTGGAAGTTCTTTACCGCAGATGCGCCGAACCGTTTCTGTCGGTGCACGCGTCCGCGGCCCTGACCAATCTCTTCCGACCTCCGATCGGCTAAGTGTCGCTGCGCGCCGCGGCCGCCGCTGGCCTCCTCGTGCGCCGCGTTGTCAGCACCTCGCCCGCGCGGCGACGCGCCGCCAGCCGAGCGACTCCGCCTTGACGTCGCGGTGTGTCCGCTCGACGACCGACGCGTCCAATTGAATGACGGAGGCCACGGGCAGCAGCCCTCGCAGCTGCCGTCGACGGCGGCGGCAGCGCGGCCGCTGGACAAGTGCGAGGTGACGCCGGTGTAGAGCGTGCCGTGCCGCGCGCTGGCGGTGATATAGGCGCAGGGTTGGAAGTCGGCGTGCATGGGGTGGAGGCTAGGGCGGCGATGGACCCCGGATCAAGGCGGACGAGCCACGGGTCTCGTCCGCGGGTGACGAGTCTAGCAGGATGCCCTCCGCCACTCAGTGCCAGGTTGTGGTCCTCACCGAGGGCTGCAAACCTGGTGGTTGTGTGTTGTGTGTGTATGTGTGATGTATGTGTTTCTGTGTGTGTGTGGAGGGGGTGGGGAGTGGACGCTGATATGCATAGTCGCCTGGAATTGAGGGGCATCACCAAACGGTTTCCCGGCGTTCTCGCCAATGACAATGTATCCTTCTCGGTCAGGCCCGGCGAAATCCACGCTCTGCTCGGCGAAAACGGCGCCGGTAAATCCACCCTCGTCAAAAATCTATGGGATCATGCAGCCCGATGCCGGCGAAATCCTCATGGCCACCACCCAAACCTCCCCAGGCCTCGCAGACCCCCTGAAATCTCAGAGCCTTATCCGCCAGTACTCACAGCTCCCAAAGCTCCCATCATCCTGCGGTTCTCGAGCCATCGCCCCTACGACACACCCGACGGCACGCGCAGGTTGTCTTCCAGCACGTAGTACTCGCCGTCCCCCCGCGCACCAGGTCGATGCCGGACGATGCCGCGAAGTAGCACGCCGCCGGGCACCTCGAACCCGCGCTCTCGGCGGATCGCTGTTGTCGAAGCCGCACCTGGCCGGGACTCGGCCGTCCTGGTGGAGATGACGTGGCACGAGGTCGCGGAAGCCGGCGTGCACGGCGCAAATAGGGGGGGAGGCGGCGGCCGAGCATGGTCCACGCGACCTGGGCCGCCACCTTGCGTGGCAGGCTACTTTCGCCGACGGCAGGAGTCCATAGCCTCAGCCCGTGCTGGGGCGTGCGGATTTCAGGGGGGGCCTGACTTTCGGCGGTGCGGACCCGGCCCGACTCGTCTGCGGCCGCGACAGCAGGTTGCCGAGCAGCTTCCCGAGCCTTCCCGCTGCGCGGCCGCCCGCATCGGGCTGCTGTTCGCCAACGGCGGGCTCGCTACCCAGAATCATACGATTCTGCTGTCGGCGGCGCGACTGCCGGGCGTCAGTTTTCCACGCAATTTCGACTTTCAGGATGAAGCCGAATCTCGGCGTGGCGAACAGCCGGACCTTGTCCCCGACTATGTCGGTCCCGCGAGGTGCCGCTGCTGGAGCTGCGACAAAGTGCGGCCTTGATGGTCATTGAGCGCCGCCCGCCGCATCGCATCGGGGTGCAGGACGATGTTGCGGGTGGTGGACGGAGCGGTGGGCGCATCCCAAATCTGGCACGCACGGTCAACAACCTCTGCCAACACGCCGGCACTTGCGAGGAATATCCAGGAATTTCAACCTGCAGCAAGCACGTGGCACTGAGCAGGTGGCTGCGCGCATGTGGCTGTGACATATTGCAAGGTCGACCTACAGCCGGCTGAACAGGGGTCACAACTAAGCGCCGGCAACATCACCGTCCGTGCCGCCCTCCCGGCGCGTCGGTGCGCCGCCGCCGCCGCCCCTTTCGGCCGGAGTCCCGAGCCGCTGCCGCTGCGATGCGCTACTCGCACGGCACCGAGGCCCCGTTCCGAGGCGTGTTCCGGCAACAGCGCGAACCCGTGCAGCTACCGCATCCTGCCGGTGCTGGGCCCGCGCTGTGCTGCTGCAGGGCCGTTCGTTGCGGGCACGGCTGGCCGAGCTTGGTTGCTCGGCGCGCGCTTGATCCCTGTGTGCGTGTTGCCATGATCGCTTCGCATGAAGCCGACCTGCAGCAAGGTTCACGCTCGACTGGGCGGCAAAGCGAAGTGCGCCGCGCACCTCGCCGCCTGCCAGCTTGTGACCATGTCCATTAACGTGGAGCCACTGGTGTTCAGCTCGCGGGCACTTTATTCGTCAGACCTTTGAGCTTTTTCACGATGTCCTCCGTCGACTTCTTCTACCCAAAGATTGAATGATCTGCTAACACAATGCACGTGCATGAAAAGATTAAAGTATCACATCGCAACAAAATGGGCACGTGAGCTAAGAGTATTCCGCCTGCTCATGCCGGATTGTACGCCGCACCCGGCCTCACCGCACATGTCTAGCTGACCAGCTCTCACAGCTGGTGCTAAAGAACCAGAGGACCAACTGTGCATGGGTATGCAAACCAAAGGAAGTGTAAGAAAGAAGGTATGGTTAGCTGAATTGTGATGGATCATGGCTGAGCATGGAGGTAATGGCCGTGTCGCAATTGTCACCGATGTGTTGCGGGCTGCCTGCTGACTTCAACCCATGCTCGCTGCATCATGTTGCGTGGAACCTGGAGCAAAAACGCTGGTTTCGGTACCCCTTGCATCCATAAAGTCGCCCATCGTGCGTATGCACATCCCAAAACAGGGACACAATAGTAGGTCCCTCAATATTGCGCCGAAGGTCGTACAGGAACTGGCTTACTCGAAGTACAGGGAAATGCCGAGATCACAGAAAGTAATATGGACAATAGTGATGGCATTATACAATCTATTCGCAAAGCGTTTATCGAACAAACGATACACCTCAATATACCCTATGTAGCTAAATACGGGATCCAGGCTGACAGCAACACGATGAAGATCATCGTAAAAGAAGATAAGTCCCTACTGATCCGGCTGCCCGAAGCATAGTTAGTTGAGCTATGAAATGCACCTGGACAAGGCCACGCAGAGCATGTGACCAGACGCAGCAGCGCGGCGCAGGCTGACACCCGGATCGCCGGTACCCAAAACCGACACCCCTACCTTCGGAATCATGGTCTTGGCGGTCATTAGCATCGTGGCGGCCCTGGCCTTTTTTCGCGTGACCTAGATCTGGCACGATGTCTTCATAGGATATTCATCTCCATTACTATGAAAATCAATAATCCATCCCTGTTTCAAAAAGATCTGGAACATGCACGCATGGGCATTGAAACAAGCCTTTCTAAAGCTTGATCCCCCGCACGTTGATTCAAAATCCGGTCATGTTTACCGTCGCAATATCGGTGACGGCTACAGGGTCTTGTGCCTGGTGGCAGCCAGCGGCGCGTATGCGCTGACTCCGTGCTGGGGTACATTTTGCTGTGGTGCCTGGTATGCAGTTACCGGTTCCGGTATCCTGTTTACCAAATCATCATTAGTAGCCGGAGCAACAGGAGCAACAGGTAATTCCAGCTCAAAAGTATTATTCGGCTACTGTAGCCGGTGCGTGCGTTCTGGATGTTGCTCAGACATGCAACCGGACCTGCTTTCGAAGCATCCAGGGCACAACTGCTTGTCTTCCCGTATCACTCTTAGACAAGGCCTAGGACCAAGGAGTTGAGAAACATAGCTGCTGACAGCGCATGCACATTTGCACTTGCGCGCATGCTCATGTGCACACCACAACGGTGCTCATGCTCTTGCGCACATGCCACACATCATACACACTGACATGCACGCACATGCATACGCATTCTCTTGCATGCACCACCTTTTCAGGCTGACATATATGGCGGCGGCTTCAGTCGGGATCGCTTTGCTGGCAACAACACCGGTTTGTTGGGCCGTACCCCTGCCCAGCGGTCAACACCGCAGCTCGGAAGCTGCAGTGACTGCCAATGCCAGGGCGTATCTTGTCAGGGGAGGTAGAGCGCATTTTGGCGGACTTTGTGGCGGCGCGGCTCGCCATCATGCACCCGTCCAGAACTTCATTCGGTTGTCCTGCAAAAAGCCGGAACCCCGTCGGCCATGCCACACCACTTCCCTGGTGCAATGCGTGGCGACCCCATCGGCGCGCTAGGCGCTTCCCTGCACTGTCGTCGTGGACAGCGGCCCCACAGCGACGTCCTGCTGCTATACGTCTGAAAGAGTACCCCCCGGTGAGGAGGTCGGGAGGGCTCGCTGGCGGGGCAGCGTTGGCTGCGCATAGCTATTTATGCCAAAACCAAGATCGGTACCCACAAGTACCTTTACTTCATTCCCTTGGCTTCGTGCTAAAGTATAGCCCAAATGCGGAAAGACTTGGATGAATTGGCTGCTCGTCCGATTCTTCCCATTCTTTTTATTCTCGCGGCATGGCCGCCTCGGGGCCCCCAGGCGGCCAGGTCAACATGTCGGTTACCCGGGCTGGGTGATGGGTGACGCCTGCAAGTCCGCCCAGGCTGCCTCATCAGACGGGGACCTGTCCTGCCAGGCGCCGCCAGGCTTGGCCCCTACGTCTGCCAGGCCAACGCCGGCAGCTTGGCTTGGAGCAACGACGCGGTGGCGGCGCGGGCGCCAGACCTCTTCCTGCGGCGGCGCTAGCTGGGGACGTGGCTCTACCGCTTGACTGCACGGCGCCAGTGCCGGTGCGCACGTTCATGCGCTAAATGCAAGTGCCCAGGCGTATTGCGAGCTGAAAATCGGGCGTGATTCTTTGGCTTGAACAGAATATCATCTGCATGTTCAAGTCTGCCAGCTCAGGGTGTGCCAGTCCTCTTGTGGCGACTCCCCACTTTACTGGCCTGCTTGCTGCTGACCTCTCCCGCCCACACTGGCTGCGGGCTTGCGTCAGCGCGCGAGCCACGCCGGGCCTGGGCGTGGCGGGCAGCTACAACGTGAGCGCCTCATTTCGAGGGCACGCTGGCAGGCGGCACGACGCTGGCGGCGGACCGCTCCTTCCTGGTGACATGCGCGGTCGTCCTTATCAGTACCAGGTGCGGAAAGGTTCTTCTAGTAATCTGACACGTTTGTTGGCAGCTGCGAGTGAAGGACTGGGGTGGCAATGTGGTGTAAGCAATGGATGATTGGGATAGCGACAGAACTTGATTGGCAGATGTCCTATTCATGTTTGGCTGCAACTGCCCGTTCTTCGCAACCTGTCTTAAGCCGTATGGTAGATAAATGCATGACCACTGTTTTGTGGGGCTGTCCGTTTTTAGGATAATTAACAATGGTCGCCAGCTGATTTCTCGAGATCAAGTGTCTCCCCACCTATTGGGTCTGTTGCTGGCGGCACCATTACAATCCGCAACGCGGGCTTCCCGGAAATCAATGCCCCTGCCGGCACCGATGGCAGCAGCCCCGCCCTGCTGAGGGTCTCCATCGGGGCCGCGGCGGCAGCAGCGGCGGCGGCGTCCCCTGTGACGTGCTGTCTTCGACTTTCGACACGGCCCGCTGCGTGACGCGGGCCGCCGCAGCAGGCAGCAATGCCACGGGCGCTGGCGCGATGCCGCCGCTAGGTGTTTATCCGAGCGCGTCCGGCTCGGCCCGATAGATTCAACCGCACGTGAACGATTTGCTGCAAGATTCGCAGTCGGACGTACTGATTGCGACCGCCCAAATGCTCGGAGAACTCGGCATGGCCAACAACAATCCGGCACTGCTCAAAATCATGAACGAGCACTGGGCCCCCCTGCACCCCCATGCGAACTGGACGTCAGCACGACATCTAGCAACCTATCAGCCATGTTTGACACCATCTGGTCCTGGACACCCAATGCCACCGCCGGCGACGAGGCAGGCCGGGTGCGGCAGGGCGCGTGGGAGGCCGGCATGTATCCAGCCGCGCCTCTCTGCACGCGCAGCTCCGCCGAGCTTTACGGCCGCGTGACGCGGGCGCGTACGCGTTCTTCGTGGCCGCAGACACTATGCGCAGCTGGTAGGTGTGAAATCGTTGACCAGCACGGCGACAGCTTCGTGACGCTCAGACCATGACCTGCCTGCGGGCCTCTCGGCACAGGCAATGCGCGCTCAAAACAAGCACGCTAAAAGGAGCTGCCTGAACTCCCCTTTCCCTGCGTCTCCGCTGACTCGCGCAGGTGGCCACCGGGCTCCCACCAACGACTCAGCGGTGCTTCCTGGTGCAAATAGCGATCCTTGTCACGCAGTCCCTGATTAACATCACCGGGTTTACATGGTCATGGACAGCTGGTGCTCCCTGGCGCCGCCCAGAGCACCAGCGGCAGCCGTTCCTGCGCATGCCCCGGTGATGCTGGCGGCGGGCCAGAAGGTTCTGCTGCGCCTCGCGCACGCAACGTCCACGGGCCCTCGCTCGTACAGGTGCGGGACCATCATCGATAAAGCTGTTAAATCATGGTGCCAACTGCTCCATCATAGCATCCACCTGATGCCCGCCGAGCGGTATCTCATCCGGCCGCCTCCTCGGCGCCACTGCACTGCCCGCCCTGAGTCAGGTCGGCGTTGTCGCGCCTAGCAAGGCTCCTCGCTGGAATCCATCCGCGAGCGCAGCGGATCGCCGTTATCCAGTCGCCTGTTGGCGCCTCGCGACCCTCGCAGCTGCTGGCACCGGCAGGTGGGCGGCTGGGGTCCATGGGCGACTTGGGTCTGTCTCCACACGCGCCCAGTCAGGCTCGTGCATCCTGGTGAAATCAGGAGGTGGTTTGATTGAGATGCCACACAGGCAGCGTGTGCCCTTACTATCATGACAGGTGTGATCACAGGCCGCAGGGAGCGCCTTCCTTTATTGCTGACCTTCGTCACTTTGCACGGAGCTCCCTGAACCAGCCACCACTGGTTTAGCAGGCGAGTGCCTGGGGCTTAGCGCGTGTGTCCTTGTCTTACCTGGTGCCTCCTGAAAGGCTCCATGTTATCTCTCGCCTCGCGGATGTTCATCGTTTGCACGCGACCGTTCCACACACAATCAGACATATCCTTGCGCAACCACCAGGTCGAATATAACCGTGAACGGCGTCTTCCTTCGGCGGAGCGATGCCCCTCAACGTGACCGCTCGAGAGCTCTCCCGGGCCTTGGCTGCCGCGCTCAAAGTACGCCGTCCAGCGCTGGCGTGGACGTGATCGGCACGCGTACAAGCCCAGGCTTGATGAGCTGGCGGCTGGCAGCTGCAAGGCAAACGTGCGTGCCTCCGCGCTCCCGTGTCGGGAAATGCGAGCAGGGCTGCGGCGTACGTGCTGCGCGTCTGATCAACAACGAGCCCGCTGTGCTGGCGCAAGACTGGCAATTGATTTCACTGCACGCCAGGTGCGACTTTGCTTCCCCCTTTCCGGGCCCAGCCGCTCCCCCCTCCATACACAGCTACACACCGCGCACACATTGTCCCCCCACACACACACCACCACCACCATTCA
>NNCB01000409.1:0-18195 GCA_002317545.1 Scenedesmus quadricauda | reverse complement strand
CCGCCGATGTCGTGCGCACACGGCAGGTACATCACCGACCCCCGCCACGCCGCGATCCTGGCGGGCGTGCGGCGCGGTGATCGACTATCACGCCAGCGTTTTCGCGGGATGCAGGGACTTATGACGTAATATTCGAAACCGTCGGGAATATGGTGACGGCGCGAGGCGCTGCCCTTGCTGTGCCCCGGCGGCCGCGTCGTCCCGGGACGCCGCCGGTCGCAGCTCTTGCCTTGTAAGCGTGTGCAAGGCCCCGATTGCTCACCCGCATCGGCCCGCTGACCCAATGGCGCACCTGGCCCCCCTCCATGCACATTGCCCGGATCATAACGCCGTTCTTGTTCGAATCGGTAAAGGCTTCCGGCTGGCCGACTTCGCTGTAACTGTCGTAGGATTTGCGTTCGAACGTCACATCGCCGTTCTTGAACACGTTCAGAACCTTCTCGCGCACCTTTGATCAGGTGGATGCGCGCGCTGGGCCTGCTGCGCGGCGCGTTGGCTGCTAAAGTGGCACTGCAGGCCGATCGATGGCATCGTGGGCGATGAGCCCGTTCTGGCCGCGGACGCAGCGGCGCACCTCGTGCCGCGACGACACGGTCGCCGGCTCAATGCCCACGATTTCGCAGCTTCGGCGTGCGTGAGCTCTGGCCCGCCGGGACGCGGCCGCGCTGGTTTTGGTCGGTGTGATGCCTTTGGTCCAGGGAGAGCGATCCGCGCAGCCTTTGCTGGCAGGCGGTGGGTTTGGGGCGCGGCAGCAGCTCTGCTGGCGGCCGAACCACAACGCTGCATCACCCTGTGCGCCGCAAGTGACGCCCCGTGCTGCTGGGCATGTACACGGACGCTATAACTGATCCAGGCTGTTTGTACCAGTCACCGGTCTGAAGTTGCTGAACCGCAAGCTGAAACGACAAGGGTGGGGGGGCCTTGTTCTCGTCCCGCCGCGCGCTCCTGCCGCCGCTATGCAGATGCACCTTCCAGATTTCATAGGCCTGGCGCAATCGCGGCGGTCTGCCGCCGCCCGACGCAGATCGCCGCCGCAGCGGCCAGGCGTGGCCTGCCGAGCGCAGCGCTCCGGGGGCCCCCGCGCGCGCGCATCGCGGCCAGCCGTCGAGATGGCCAATCGCCCTTCATCTCGTTCGCGGGTACCAGCGCGAACAGCGGGATGTGAGGCCCGTCAGCTACATGCCAATGATCCAGGTGGCGACCTTCGCTTGCGACCGGGCCAGTTTTGGAAGTCAGGTAGTTGTGCCTTGCTCCTGGGGTTGCATGCAAGACGACGGGGGCAGGGGTGTTCGAAGGAGGGCGCCGAGGCTGGGCTCGCCGTGGCGTGCAGCAAGTGCATGATGCTGGCCTGAGCGAGCCGCATGGGGTCAGCTGACAAAGCGAGAGCATGCGGCTGCGGATAGCGTCGCGGCAGCCAGGGTGCCACCAAGCGGGCCGCTCACATAGTCCTGGATGCGCCGTCAGTAGGTGTCGGCCAGTTGAGAAAAAGATGCGGGCGCGAGAGGGTGGGCGGTCAGCGGTCTGCCGCAACCTGCTGCAACCGGTGGTACTGCGCTTCACATCTATGAGCACCGGCTGGCTTCTGGTGGGCCATTGCTCAGACTGTCGAACATGCGCCTCAAATCCTCGTCGAGGCCCGCAACGCAAAAGACGCCGGTGAGCGAAACCTCGCCAACCAGCGGCTATCCGTGGACAGACTTTCCGTCGCGGACATCGATATGCCTGTGCGCAAGATGCGCGCGGACGCGGCGGCCATTACGCAAAAGCACCGTCAAAAGCAAGCCGCGAGAGAGAAGGCCGACGCTTCGCAACTGCCCACTACTACACAGAGCCACTCATGGTGCCAGCGCCGGTGGCGTGTATGTTGCGCCCTTCACCGCATTGCTGCCCGATGGCCGGGGCGCTAGCCATGCGCGTCGAAACTGCACCTAAAATTGCATAATGGGCTTCGGCACGGAGTAGCCGAAGCTCCGCGCGAGCGGGCGCAGCGTGCTTGCTCAGCAGCTCCCTCACGACGAGCCTGGCAGCTGCAGACATGGTTGCGGTGCCCGCGCGGGCGGCGAGGCAGCTGATACGCCCTAGATGCGCCGGGCTGATCTACCCGGCCTTGCACGATGCGACGGGGAGTGTGTCTGTCGTTATCTCAGTAATGGACCGCGATCCACACACACGGCTAGCAAAGGACTTACTGTACGGTAAACGGCGGCATTCAGGGCGCATTCCGGCCTAAAAAATAGGTAAGTCTAAGGGGTACTTTGAAACACCCGCCGGAATTCGTCATTAAGTACCTTCAGGGCGTGGGTCGTGGGCTGGATGTCCTGCTCCACGACCTTCTGGCCACGGCGTGAGCCGGACGAGTCAGGCCGACTCGCAAGCGCACTATCAACCGAAACAAACCTGCAGGAGAGCATCGCGCAACACAGAAAAGCAGGAGGGGGCAGGGGACAGGGGACAGGCACACCCGTCCTGTGGCCGACCCTGGATGTTAGAGGCCCGATTTCCACGGCATGCATGGTTGAAAGTCACATCACATTGCTTCGCCAAGCTGTGTTGTGCACGCAAGGACTGTAATTGACGTGGTGCTGGCGGCGACTCGCCAAGAACAGAGCAGCCAGGCGCCTTTGGTGAACGCGCAGGCCAGTCAAGTGCCGGGCAGGCATATGGCGCAGGGTCCTGGCAGTGCGTAAAATGGTGATGGTCCGGGCGATGCACCGCCCCCCCCCAAAGGACCGCGACGTGAGTGATGATATACAGAAGGCGGTTGCGCCACCCTGCCCAAATGCGACGCTACATGACGGCTCTGGTGCTGCCTTTGCGACGGCGTCCAACGGCGGCATGGCAGTACACGTCGAATCGAGGGACTGCGGGCAGATACTATGTTGGCCGCACATTCAGGCAGCTGCTTAGCAGGCGTTGAAAGGAGGACCGCATCGCTGTCCACAGCAGCCACCCAAGAAAGAAACCTGGGCAATCGGGTCGACAATGCACCAGCAAGATCAGGGGTCTCGGCAGCTGCACACAAGCCTGGGCCGCCCTGCTACCCGAACACCGTTCCGAATACGCCCCGGCCGCACAGGGCGCCGCCAGGCGCGTTCGTCAGTTATGGCGCGGCTCCGGGTGCGCAGAGCGCGGGGCCGAGCTCCATGACTGCGCCGCACCGACGACATCGGCGAGCGCGCCTTGCTGCGAGCGTCAGCTTCAGGATCGCGTCTGCCGACGGCCGTGCGCGGGGTCCGCATGCAACAGGCCTGCGGTCGGGGTGGAGCGCAGCGGGTCACGAGGTGATGATACGCGCGAGGCCGGCTGCCATAGCGGTCGCCGTCCGGTGAGGGTGGCCATAGCCACGGCGCCGCGGCACTGCTGATCGCCTGGAATCTGGCGAAGAAGCGCACCTGCCATCGGCCTGCCATGAGCTTGACCAGCACCGACGGCAGCTCCAAGAAACACGGCCTTCCCAGCGTCGATTGCTCGATATTGGCCGCACCCTTGGCAGTTTCCACGGAGGTTGGGAGATCAGGTCGCCCGCAGCAGCCGCTGGTACGCGGGACCTGACTTTGGCCGCTCTGCGCCCAGCGCGAGCTCTTACAGCGTGGCGCCCGGACATCGAAAGCCTTGTCGAGCGCGTTGTTTACCCCGCAGAGGTGCCCAGATAGATAGCTCGGGGTCGGGGCACGCGGTGGCGGGCCGGTCGCGTGTGCGAGCGGGCACGGCGCAGCAGTGTCATCACTTTTTGATGGCAAACAATCAAAAGAAATCGAGGAAAAAGAGCAAAGTAATGCGTGCCCGATAGGCCGTCGCGATCATGTCTGCCCAGATAACCCGACCCGGCCCTCGGCCCTCGCGCCCCGCCGCCTCAGTCCGCGCATCCCCTTCGTCGACGCGCCGAGTGGCCGTGCTTGAGCGTGGCCGTAGCAAAGTCCCCCTGCTTGCATGACGTTCACCCCACTGCCCAAATGGCGGAGCGACCACGGGCGCGGCGGGGGTTGAGCCAAGGAGACGTACCCCAGGCACGCATTATGCAGCTGACAGCATCACGTTGTATGCCCGCATGAGGCGACTTGCAGCCACTCCACCCCGGCTCGCTGCCCCGCGGCGCGCCAGCGAGATATTGTCTAGCAAGGGAAAGTCTCTCCATTCATGATGGCGGTAAATCGGTCGGCCCACCCCGCGGGCTGGCGGCGCGGCCGCCCTCGGGCGACAGGAAGGCGGCGGTGACTTGCCCCACCGTCAATGTCTCGCCGCTTAACGTGTCAGTTCCGCGAAGGATGGCGTGCGATGATCCGCTCGCGCGGAAGCCTCGCATCATGAGGAAGACCAGCTCCGGCTCCCTCCAGGAGTCCTTGGTGGTGGAGGCCATGCTGCCCATAGCTCTCTTGGCACATCGCCATCTGGATGTACATGTGGTCGCCCTGGGGCGAGTGTGTGTGTGTGGCATTTGTGTGTGTGTGTGTGCGTGTGTGTGTGCGCGCGCGCGCGCGAGGCATGTGTGTGCAAGGGGGGCATGCGCCCCGTGCTCGCGAAGCAGGCATCTGGGCTTTGCAGTATACTTACAGCGCCGCGCCACATGGAGACAGCTACAACGAATGTGTGCCAGCCAGTTGGTGCTGCCATTGCGCCGACCCCGTCCCCCCGCCCTCGCTCCGGCGCACTCTGCTGTCTGTGCCCCACACCTGCATGTCCGGCTCCGCCCACCGTCAAAGTACTGCACAATGCTGGGGTGAGCCCCCACGACAGCGTGCGCCTGCACTTCGCTCGCGAGGGAGGAGGAAGGGCAGGGCAGGCGCCGGGGTTTGCCCGCTCATCGGCGTGGCGATCGGTGTGGCGTCGGCTGGCGTGGTTCCCTCGCTGGACCGATCTGGGCGAGCAGGTCGCGATCCGCCGCGGCTTCTGGAAACCGAAGATGAGCTGTTGCCGCACGCGTCGGTGCAGAGCGTCGATCTCAAGCGCTTCATCGCGTGTCGACCCGCTCGGCCTGTGGGTGGCGCGGTACCGCGGCTGAACGAGCCGCTGCCGATTTCCTTCACCACTTTGAACGTGATGCTGCGGTGGGCACACGATTGTGGGCCACAGGGTTGAGCATCACAGCATGAGGCGGTGGGATGCAGCAATTGCTGACCACTGAGTGGAATGCTAAATACTGCTAAAAGGGAGGCAGCAGTGACATCGGCTGGCCGGATTTGAGCATGGAGCAGCAGTTTGCCACGTTGCACAGGCGAGCCGCGGTGGTCCGCCGGCAGTGGGACCCCTCCGGCCCAATTCCCGCTCACTGGAGGCTGGTCAGCAGCGGCAGCGGCTTGGGCATGCTGCTGTCAAGCAGTGCTGCTGGTCCTTGTCGCCGCCGGTGACAAAGGGGTTTTTGAAGATCGCATGGGAGTGCGGACATGCGAACCGCGACTTGTTTCGCGGCGGCACCGTCGTCGGGGGGGAGTGAGAATGACAGCCTGCACGCGTTGGGCGCAAGAGGTGGGCGCAGGATCAGCGTCTTGGCGCAGACCAAAGCCTTTCCTCGATGAAACAACATGCTGCCTGCTGCCTAGCACATATTGTACCCTGGCTTGAGCGCCACTGCAGTCCCCTCCGCTTCAACCTATCGCCCGCAGCGGCTGCACACCTGACTGTGTCTGCTTGCTGCTGGTGCTGGGCCCGTCGCCCTGGCTCCTGCCGCTGGACTGACTCTGGCTGGGCTGGCTCGTAGCCTCGGACCCCTCCTCAAGCCCTGCAATGGTGCGGGCATGAGCAGCGTTTGAAGGTCACGGCCGCAGTACGGGCGTGCTCCGATGCATGTGCAAGGTCGACACTGTTACCTGTATCGGCGGCATGTGAGGAACCTTGAGCGAGCTACAGGAGACCGTCACGGCAGTTGATGGGGGGGGCTGACACACCTGCAGCGTGCCGCGGCCGCTTGATGTGCCGCACGGGCGACTTGGCCGGCGACTTGCTCTCCTGGTCGTCCCCGTTCTGGCACGCTGCAATGGGGCAGAAGCGCGGTGCACGTCATGTCAGCGCTGGTGCACGGATGGCCCGCTACACCTGATTGCTGCATGTATTGACGCCTTGAATGCAACGTGGTGAAGCAAGTAAACTCTGCACATGGCAGGACGGCTTTGAATCCCTGCCAGGTGCAGCTCTTGAAGCTCAGTGCTGGCACAAGCCTCACACCTCCAATATCGTAATTCACGTGTAACTGCTGGGCAGGGGTGGCGTTCACGCATGCTGCAGGGCGGCAGTTCCCGCGGCGCTGTTGGTGCGGTGCGCAGTGCAGGTGATGTGACTGTTGCGAGGCGAGCTGCCCAAGCCTGTGTTATCACAGGTACCTGGCTGCTGCTTGCTGCCGGATGTACTGATTTCTGCAAGTACCCAATGGCTTGGGTACCTTTGGTCTTGCCGCTCACCAAGCCATCTCGCTCTGGCTGGGATACCGTGTCGTGTCGATGGTCAGCCGCTCCCGCAGCTGCTGGCTCGTCTGCCGCGCCGGCGGGCCTTGCTGGCTGAGGCTGCCGTGATGGTGAGCCTGGCTGTGGCTATTGCTGTGTTGCTGCTGCTGGTGCTGCTGCTGCTGCATGCCGTCCTGGCTCATCGGCGCCGCCAAACCCTGCTGCGAACGGGATTCACGCTCTTGATGCGCACGTCGCGCGGTTTGTCTGTGCTTGTGACGAGACCACAACGCCATAGCGCTCCGTGCCGCGCGCCTGATCGCGCAGCCATTGTTTTGCACGGGACAGGTCTCGTGTAACGCGGATTGGATAGCGGGCCTGCAACTCGGCAAACGTAGCGCGTGCTTCCTCTACTTCGACGCCTGCGACCGCCATATAGGCCGCGGCAGCGGAGCGCGAGCCCTCCCGGCGCGTGAGTCCAGTGGTGACATCGCTCTGCGCATGCTATCCAAATATCAAACCCCATGCTAAGCGCCCGCCCGTTATGACCAGTTACAAATCCGACCTGCTGCGCCTGCTCGACGAGCGAGGCTATATCCACCAGATGACCGACGCGAAGGGGGCGCTGAGATGAAGGCGAGGCGTACCAACGGTAGTACGGTGAATTTATCGATACGACCTGCGGTATCAACGAACATGGATTTACCATGTATAGAAAGGGTGTGAAGATGATTAGAGATCTCCACTTGATCAATGGATACTCGTCATCTTCCGCATTTGATAGTTTCGTTGGTAGCGCTGCCTCAGAAGGGCGAGCGGAGCGCTGGTATGGCGTGAGACAGTCTGGTCGTTGTTGATTTGATGCACTGCCAACATCAAAGGCGCGTTGCAACAGGAGCTCGAGGCATACAGGTCGTGGACACGCTCTCAATGCGGGCAGGCAAGCACCCAGCTTCGTCGGGCGGGGCGGCGAATGACCGTGGCGGCTGAGGTCAGGCGGGCTGGGCACAAACATTGATACACCATCCACACGGGGCTTGCAACCGGTGATACAAGACTCTGCTTGACCTGAGCACGCTCATTGCACCTGCATCCTGTGCCATGCACAATTTGCCGTGACGCCGTTACATGTCAGCAAACAAACGATAGTGACTCTGCCGAAAACACAGTCAGGATCCATTGGCGGATCGCAATGTGATCGCAGCACGTGCTCAAGGACTAGCAAAAGCGGGAATCCTTGAAAAAGGGAAATTTGGGGATAGTGAATCCGGTGTTCCACAAGGGAGAACTATTTCTCCCATCATTGCAAATATGTGTCTTGATGGTTAGGAATAATGTGTCTTGGATGCCGTAAGGCTCCACTGTAAAGACAAAAAATGGGCTCCAAAAGTAACAACAGTAATGATGCCGTTTCCGCGGATGACCGGCGCAGTTTGGTGATAGGTTGGCGTATGAGGCGTTTGATGTTGTGACTGAGTGCAGGACTTGGGCTGTGGGTCCTCAGCACGCAGTGGTAATCCTGCAAGGACCTGCTGCACGCAACTCACGTACATAAAGCAACATGCCTGCGACCTGTCCTGCGCCTGCAGCAAGCGCCAACGCATGTCAGGTCAGCGTGCCCTCCGGCCCCTATCCATCGTAAGCCTGCGGGTCCGGTGAAACATGAATTCGCACCAAGGCATCGGGCGCGCCGTTCTGACGCACCACCATGCCAATGTCCGCTTGGCTTTCATGTCCACGGTGCTGTCCAGCACGCTGTTCGGAAGGGGTCGAACCCGCGCAGCGTGCCCGTGACGTGGCGGTTGGCGTTGAGCTTGTCTGCAATTAGGTGGTGGTGATGCAAGGGCCGTGGGGCTGGTGGCGCAGGGGGGGAGTTGCCATGTCCCAGTGTCGGGCACGCCTACGCCGCTGCGCTGCACCCTCGGTATCCGTCGTGGTACGAAAGCAGCTGAGCACGTGGTTCCGCACCGCCGGGTGCTGCTCAATATGCAGAGCTCACGGCAAGGCACAGGCACCCCAGACGCTCGAGAGGGCCAGAACTTTCGCCAGCGGCCTGCCTTCGACCTTCTCGACCACGGCGCCGAGCAGGAAATAGGCCGTATTGCTGTAGTTCCAGTCGGTACCCGGTTCGAAATCCTGCACCTTCGGCATTTTGGCGAAATAGGCGACCCATTGATCGGGTGTTTTGGTCAGGGCCGCTTGGGCGAGGAAGCTTTCGTCCTCGGTATAATTGTGCATTCCCGACGTGTGGTGCAGCCTTATCTGATGGTCAGGTGGATGCGTTTGCTCGCCTCGTAGATGCCCAGATCACATAGTGTCGATGCTACTGGCGGCCCGCTATGTGCTGAGATCCATGAGGTTGTGTGAGACTTCGACTGCCGTGGCCGCTCGTTGGAGGGAACACGATTGCTGAGCACAGCTCAGGAGTGCGTGTGCAGCTGCTGCGGCACCGTGGCGCGTTACCGGACATCACTTGATTGTTCCTGGGACTACCGATCTACAGCGAAGCAGGCTACGGTTATTCTTTAGCGGGCGGTTACCGCTTGCCCCCTACGCTTTTCTCAAAAGATGAAGCACTCAGCTTTGCCGTAGCGGAAAAACTGATGCACCAGTATCTGGATAAAGAGCTCAGCAAACAGTTTTCAAACGCACTGAGTAAGATGAAGTCGGTACTCAGAACAAGTGATAAAGAAAATGTTCAGACCATTGAAGCGCAGGTAGTACTCAAATCTAACCGGGGATCAAAGGAGCAAGTGAGCGCCTCGACCCGCTGAAGATCGAAAAGGGCAAAGCCCTGACCGGTGACATTGTTGATCAGGATATCGTCACTGTAAATCGGAACGGGCGTATTCGAAGAGGGATTGAAGTCGGCATTGCTCATGCCGCGGACAGAAAAAAGCGGCGCGCTCGCACCGAGCGTCGCCGTCGCATTCATGTTGGGAATCTGTTGCACGATCTCGGTCGCGTCCTGAAAGCGAAACCGGTCGATGCTGTTGCTGCAATATTACCGCATTCTACAGATAGGACACTCGAACCCGCTCGGCTTGACGTGAGTGCAAAATCGCGGCGGTTTGAGCGCCCAGGGGTACTTTCGTCTTGAACAGTTTCCTGCTGCGCCAGGAAGGAAGGGAAGTGATGAATAGAGCTAAGTCTGTGCGCGCAGGTACGTTCTTTGAAGAACGACGGGTACTTCACATCCGAGAACAGGCCGTGCAGCGCATGGCCGAACTCGTGGAACATGGTGGTCACTTCATCCCAGGTCAGCAATGTCGGCTCGCCTTCAGGCGGCTTGGGGATGTTCTGGTGGTTGGCGACCACGGGCAGGGTGCCTTCGAGTTCCGACTGGCCGACGTAGGAATTCATCCACGCGCCGCCGCGCTTGGACGGGCGCGCATACGGATCGAAGATGAAGATCGACAGGTGCGAGCCATCCTTGTCGAACACGTCGTAGACCCAGGTGTCCGGGTGGTACCACGGCGGCTTCCTGCCGCCTCATGTCGGAACAGTCTTCGATTAAGCCTTGCGTTGGCAAGGCGCCCTCTTACAGCCACGCACCGTCCAGCACGTGGTGCACGAGCTGAATGAATGGTGTCGAAAAGGATTATATCCTCGAACGCGGCATCTTCGCCGATCTTGTGCATCATGCGGGGGGCTTCACAGACGGTCCTCGATCTTCCGGTGGCGATACTTGCCTCGCAACCTACCAATGGCATATGTGCACGGGACAGCCCGGTCCGTGGTGCTGCAGGCGCTCGCGGGAATTTCCCGATCTGCGCGACATGTCTTGCGTGCTGCCCGACGCTGCGCCAACTGTCAGTGCCTCGTCGACATTTTGGCTGCAGAGCAGCCTGGCGGCCCGCTCAAGCTCGCCTCGCGCACGAATCAGGGGCACCGGGGACCGCAGCAACATGCGCTGCCGAGCTGCAACGACTAGCGGCTGTCGGGCACCCTCTTCTGCCGCACGCCACGCTGCCGGCAAGCGCTGATGTGATCACCAGCGTCCCTCCTCTGCGGCTCTCGTGTGCCGTGCTCCGATCCGAAGGACGGCGCCAAGGCTCTGCCCGTCGTGCTGTGGCACGGCATGGGCGACAGCTGCTGCGCCGCGGGCGGCATGGGCGCAGTCGAGCAGCTGATCGAGGACGAGCTGGGTGGGTGCCGCGGCGGCCGGTGGGGATGCCACACGGCTACCCACACTTCACCTGCGGACAGGCCTCTCGCATGCGAGCGCGCCCGGCCATCCGCGCCGGCGCGGCGGGGAGGCAGCCGCGCCGGGACGGGGCCTTTTTATCTGGCATTGCACCTGGCGTGGCGGGCGGTCCGTGGCCCCTACCCACCCTCCGCCACCCCCGGACACCGTCTCAGGTGTGTCGGTGCTCGCAGTGGCGAAGCCGGGCAGATTGGCATAGCGCTCGATCCCGAGCACGTCGTTGAGGAGGAACAGCGTATCTTGCACGGGTGCGCGATAAACGGGCATGGGAAATCCTTCTGAAAAGCAGTTTCGCGTCAAACTTGCCTGGGGAGAGGCTCAGGTCGGCTTATTGGCCGGCGTCGACCTTCTTCCCTCATCGTCGATGAAACGTGACAGCTCATCTACAGCGCTGTCAATATCGTCGCGCTGACGTTGCAGCAAGCCGATGCGCTGCTCGCATTTCTCGATCGTCACCTGGCGTTCAGCTTGGCACGATCGTCCAGCGATTGCAAATGACATCTGCTCCTTGCCGTCATACGCTTTCAAACTACCCACGACGCCCACCATTCCCACATCGACCGCATCTACCAGATCGCCACGCGCACGCACACGCACTCGCACATGCCCGTGCAGGTCGAGATCGTGTGCGGCCAGCTGAGCAAGATGCCCGAGCTCAAGCACGGCTTCAACGCCATCGGCTTCAGCCAGGGCGGCCAGTTCCTGAGGGTGAGCGCCGGCTGCAGCGCCCGCACCGCAGCACAGCATTTTCTCATTTCGCTTTGTCGCGCGCGAGGGCCTCGTCTGCCCGCCCTGCTCTCCTTTGTTACAAGCCTGTGACCCGTCGCCGATCCTTCCATCTTGAGCCCTGCCGCTTGTCTGCTGCGCTGCGTCGCTAGTGTAGATCGAGTCGGCCCCTCATCCCCATGCCCCCCCTCCTCAGGCCGTCGTGGAGCGCTGCGCCCATCACGCTGCCGCCGATCCGCACGCTCGTGACAGTGGGCGGGCAGCACCAGGTGCGAGCGCGACGCAGCGGATGGGGGGTACGGGTGCGACTACGGGCCCCGGCGCCAGGGCTCGACCCCTGACGGCGTCCCTGAGCCGGCTGCACCCTGATGACAAAGAGCTCGATGCCGCGCGCTCCGTGGATTTGGCCGCATCGTATATGCGAAAAAAGGCGGTGACGAAGGCCTCCGCTCGCCTCCCTGCCCGTCAGGGCGTGATGAATACGCCCGGCTGCACCCAGGACGCCGACGGCTCGTCGGCCAAGGCCTGCGCGGTGAATCGCCTGCGAGACGCGAGCCTCGCCGCCTTGGGCCCGGCCGCTGCCGCCGCGGCGCCCTGCCGCTGCAGTTCGCAGCTGCCTGCGTGCCTCCCTCCCCAGCAAATGGCGCGCATGCGCTGGGTACGTGCATCGCTATCCGCGACGCCGGCTGTTGCCGCCAAAACACGACTTTTGCGGTTGGCTCGCCGGCACCGCCCTGCGATCATGCAGACGCTGCTGGCGCGCGGCGCGTACGCCCCCTGGGTCCGGAGAACGTCGTGCAGGCCATGAGCGGCCCGGGCGTGCGCCGCGAATGCTTGTTTGCGTGCCTGTAGCCGACACGCTTCGCCTTGATCCTTGCCGTTCTGCACGGGACTTTGTTGCCAGCATTCAGCTCCAATCAATTCGCATCGACATAAGTGCAGCCGTTGACGGCACTCGTCAATCTTCATGTCGAAGGGGACGGCTCCACCCCTCCGTTTGCTGCGAATCCACCCCCTCAACCACTGACAGGTAGCCTCCAGTCGGCAGATACTTCAAGGACCCCAGTGCGCTGCTGTCATATGTGGCCAACAACATATTCCTGGCCGACATCGACATCGAGCGCGCCGAGAAGAACCCGCAGTGCGCGGAAGTCTGGCGCGACGGCAAGGTGGTGCTGTACCGCTTTCGGCGAACGCAAGCCCACTGCGAAAGTTCCGCTGCTGATCAGGTACGCATGCGGAATGTACTGGTGGTACGATCGGCCACTTTTCGTGTCCCACTTCGATGGGCATGGGCCTGTGGATCGCGGCGAGCGTGTGTCGCGAGTCAGAAACCAGGTCAAAATGTGTTTATGCGCCCCACCCTCCTCCTTGCTTCGTGCCAGTCGTGCCCCGTGATAGTGCTTGGTTCAGCTTCTTTGATGGCAAGGACACGGTCGCCATTCAGGACCAGCCGCATCTTCAAGAGGCGGGCGTGCACCGCACGCTGGGCATGCATCGGGCACGGGCTTTCTGCAAGTCCGCACACAGAAGCGTGTGTGCTGCGAGACAGGTGTGTGTGTGTGTGTTTTGGAGAGGCCGGCGTGATTGTGCGATCAAGTGCACCCTTGCCTCCCAGCTTCAACGCCATCGCGCAGCGCTGGCGGCTCACTCCTTTGCTCGGCAAGGCCGATCGTCGCGGCTCACCCGTCCACAACCCACAGGACTGGATTGGCCTCAAGCGGCTGGATGAGAAGGGCGGGCTCATCATGGAGTCCGCCCCCGGCGAGCACATGCAGTTCACCCTGTCCTGGTTCCGCCGCGAGATCGTCCAGAGGTGGCTGTCGGCACCCGGTGACGACCAGGAGTGACACTTCGTGCATGGGCAATACGGCGACGGCGCTGGCCTGGCGCGGTGCGGCACGCACAAGGAGGAAAGGCTTGGCGATGAGTTTGTCGTACGTTACCAGCGGACACTTATCTATGCGCAATGTCGCGGACCTGTTTTTCGCGGAATTGGGCGCGGCAACGCCGCTGCATCGCTTGGCAAGGCAGCGCAGCGGGATTCCCCTCGTTATCTTGCTCCAGAAATGGGACGAAGATCGATCACACAGTGACATACCAAGGATTTTCTAGGCCTGGCCATTGGCCGGCATAACGCATTTGAGAGCACGCCCTTGTCTATTGTCATGTCAAGACACCCGGCAAGCCCTGCTGCTTGATTTGTTGACTAGACGCCACTTTTTGGTTATCGGCAACGAATCTTCATACACATTCGGTGATCTGGGATAGACAAGCACAAAAATATGCGCGGCTATTGAATAAACACGCGAAGCGACCTGACAGACCTTTCGTACAGCACATTACCATTCGGCAGGGAACGTTGTAGTAGCCCTGCCTTGCACGGGACGCGTGAGGGGGGTGGCAAGCTCATGTCAATCATGGCCATCCTCCGCATGCAAGGCCGTTGGCGTGGATACTGCGCATGCCAGCACGAAAATCAGCATGAATGGGCTTTTCAGAGCGCCACCGAACTAAAGTAACTCCACAGTGTCGGGCGAATTAGCTGGCTGGCGGGGCGTGGCGGCATAGGCGGTCGATTAACATGATGCGGCAAGTTGGTGTCCCAGCGACAGTGAGAACCAACGTTCTGGCAAAATTGCATCCACGCTGCATGCCTCGCCGAGTGCAGTAAGACCAGGATTGCTCAGCAGTCATATCAAAAACGACCAATCTCTTATTCTCTGGTGCTTTTTTGGAAAAATCAAATCTGCAACAATAGTGCCGAATTTACGACAATTTTCGGCAAAAACCAGCTCTGGCTTATCCAGGTACTTTACCAAGCAACGCCGCCTTCACAGCAAGCTTGTTTTCTGAGCGAGCCCAGCCTGCGACACCCATCTGAAAGCGCTCCCACCTTTTGCATTCCAGCAGCAACTGCAATGGCGCACTGCAGCCATCTTGTGTTTACCTGTCTTCTCGTGCTGCTGGCAGGTGCGTGAGGTTCCCCTTCCGCCGGCCTGACCCGACATCCCTGGGTGGCTGACACAGCACACCAAACCCAGCAGCACTGCGTGCAGAGCTCGGGCATATCTGTCGCGGTGCATCAGCTGCATTCCATGCGTCGGCTGCCCAGCTCAACACTGTGGCCTTCCGTCGTGCATGCACCTCCCTCACCATTCCCCCTGTCCCTCGACATGCCCCATCCCGCTTTCTGCAGCATCCGGCGCCGTGGCCGGCCGCGCCCTGCTGGAGACGCCCCCCAGGGCGGCAAGCTCCAGTTCGTTCCCAGGGCTGCACCCTAGCCTCCGTGCAGGTGGAGGCTCACTACGCTTCATGTACGCTGTGTCGGCCCCCGTGTCATCCGCGGCACCGTCAAGCTCAGCATCGGAACACCTTTGCGGTGCCCATCTCAAAGGTCTCCGTCACCCTGGCGCCCGCTGTGCCCGTCAGCCCCTTCATCATCACGGCGTCATGCTCAGGCGGTTCGGTGCCTTCAAGCCCTCAGCCCTACCAGTTAGCCGTAAGTCCCTGGTTGAATTCTCGGATTTCGGCACTGGTCATGGCGGATGGAGCTTTTTCAGGCGGAGCGCGCTCAGCGGCCGTTGCCGTTGCCACCGGCGATGCCACTAGCAGCAGCGTCGACATAATCGGTAGCATGACCAATATTCTCCTTCGCGGCGGCATCCAATCCGTCAGCGTGGCTCCGGATAGCTCATCATATCCTGCCACCTCATCCTCTGCCGCGCAGGCACCCTGACCTGACACCTTTGAGAGCCACGACCTGCCCACCTCCGGCCACGCCGCCGGCTTCCGCGGCTGGAAGACCGCCGGCGCCACCGCCACGATCGGCTTGAGCAGGGCCACTGCAGCTCGGGCAGCAACGGCATCCCATCAAGGGCTGGATCCGCACGAGATCTTCGGCTCAGGCCCCGGCAGCAGCAGCAGCGGCAGCGGCGTAGCAGCGGCGGCTCCGGCGTCGGCGCGGCCGGCACCCAGGGCGCCGGCGCGGGCAGGCCCGCGCTCCTCGGCGGCGCGGCCGCCGGCCGCAAGCCCGAGGCATGGTCGCGACGGCGGGCCGGCCCCGTCGTCGGCTATGTCCCCAGCCGCGATGACTGCCTCGGGATGACTATCACCGCCTCCGCCTCCATGTCAGCCGATGGCGTCGTCAGCGGCAGCGTGTTCATCACCAACCCTCGGGAGTTCAGCATCCCGATCTCCGCGGTGCGTGTGCAGATCAGCAACAGCGTCCCCGTCGCGCCGATCTTCGCCGACGCGGCTTGCCAAGGCGGCCGAGCGTGCCCAGCAACCCGCAGCCGTTCCAGCTGGGCACGCTGGTCTGCAGCACTCGGCGGCGATCCCCTCGGAGCGCATTGCCTCGGACCCCTCAAGTGGCCCAGCGTCCTGCCCAAGGTTGACGTGGCGATTCGGGCGCTCAGTGCGCCGGCGCTCTGGCGCCGATTCAACGAGCAACCCTGGGCCGCTTCGTACGGCACTATCGGATCACTGCCACGGCTGATGCATGACTTGAATTTAAACTGGTCAACCAGTTGATTCAAGCCTCCCCGAACACCCGGCGGAAGATCGTGTCGACGTGCTTGAAGTGATAGCTCGCAACATCGCAAATCGGCACCGAAAGCCTGGCGGTGACGTCCTTGTCGGCCTTGAGGTTGGTGAGAAGTTATCTTACACGCATTGCAAGTATGCGATTGTGAAATATGACCTCCGGGGGCAACGGCAATCGCCCAAATTTCACTCACGTTGTTCATATGGTGTATGTTTAGCTCTTTGCCACTGCGCGTACCTGCAGGCGCCAGCACTCAGACATCCACGTCATAGGCAGTAGCAGGAAAGCGTCTTGCAACCTTTTACTTGTTTGAGAATTAAACATCTTGTAAGGTTCCCTGTTGGGCCCTGGGGGGCGGGGGCTTCCGGGCTACGGGTCGCAAAAACAATATCAAGTATATATTGCTCTATTTTCTCATCCATATATACTTCCCGTACCAGCTGGCGGGCTTCGAGTAATATCGTTTGCAGCAACTGGGGCTCAGAGAATCTCCTGGCATGCGCCCAAGTGCCGCCACAAGCATGGCGCACGCTGGCATCGGGGTAGGCGCGGGCTGGGCGTGAGGTTGCCCGTCGCAGGCACACGCCATGTGGCGGTAGCAACACTCTCAGCTTATTCCCCGTTCAAACGCGCTGATAAGACAATAGTTTCTCTTGCGCCGTTTCGCGGCCCTGTTTTGCGTTGACCAACATCCCGCGGCAAGATCGCTTGCTCGCTCGCACGGCTGTACATAGCCATGGCGCACCTTCTCGGGCACGTGAAGGGTACCGAGACCCTTCTCCACCCAAGCCGGACGGCCGCGGGCGCCGCCAGCGCGGGACACCGCTCGGCGCCACAGTCATCCCGTGCGCCGCCCCGCCCCTGTCAGCGATCGGGTCAGCAGCTCGTCGCCCGCCCGCCGGCCGCGGACAGCCCCATCCGCAGCCTCCTTTGCGGCACGGGCGCATGCAGCGGCCGCGGCGGCGGCGCCAGGGACTCGACTCAAGGTGTGACGCCGTGCTAACCACCTCATGCAACATCTTGCGTTTCAACATCACCCGAAGGGCCAGCCACCAAGCCCCAGGGCCGTCTGTCCCCCTCCCACCGATGTTTCATCACGATCATGTACCCCCGCTCCGATCCCGACACTGGCTGCGCCTTCTCACCCACCCCCGTGCAGCCGCAGCGACCGCGCCTACGAGGCCGCCCTTGAACTCAGCAGGCAGCAGCTGCACGGCGCCGCGCGCGAAGCGTTTGAGGAGCTGCTGCGCGCGCACCCCAACATGTGCAAGGCCTGGGTCAGCTACGCGCAGGTGAGGACAGCAGGGCCCGCGCGCGGGTGCACACGTGTAAATATGTGTATGCACGAGTGGTCGTGTGAGAATGAGATAGTGCAGGAGCGGTTCGACGTCGTCATCGCATGGCATCCGGCCCCTGATCGACCGCTGGCAGCGGTACGTGCGGCCGTCTGGCCGGCCTGCGAGCGGCACCTGGCGTGACCCCCTGCCGCAGCGGCTGTCCTGCTGACCCCGAGGCTCTCAGCACGACTGCCTGAGATCGCTCAGACTTACGCTGATTCAAGCACGATGGAGAAGCGCATCAGCCGCCTCGGGGCTCTCAGCGCCTGACATCCTCGATGTGTGCTCCGAGAGGTGCGTCCGCGAGTCCACGCAGTTGCGCTCAAGAGCGCACGCGCGCGCGCGTGTGCACGCCCCGACATACAGATGCCCGTGCTCTCACGCTTGCGCTGTTCCAGCGTGATCGCGTCGCACTGCAAGGCCCGCTGCGCTCTGCAGCCCATTACACGATCACCCCATTAATACGTTCCGATTGTTTGAGCGTTATATTAAGCAGTACAGACATTATGGGCATAGTAGCACATAATAGAGCAGCTACGCCGCTGGGGATATAAGCCTCGGCCCAGCTCACCAGCCCGTTGCCCAGGGTGATCAGCAGGAACCCGATCAGCGCCTGCCTGGCGAATTCCGGGAAAGGTCCTTGGGTAATTTATTGCCAAAGGCCATCAGGAAAAGGGAACATGCCCGTTGTCATACCTGTCCGCCTCTGCGGTAGCCCCCACCCCGCCCTGCTCTTGCTGCTCGCGGCCCTCGTGATTGTGTCTGGTCCAGTTTTTGATATTGCAGACTGCACAATCAATGCGGTGTGCCTGTCGCCGCGCTTCCGTGGCGCAGGGGCAACTGGTGGGCGGCTGTGCGGCTGCTGGAGCGCTGCGTGCTATTGGATGCGTCAAACGCGCCCGTCCGGAGGTGGCATCCGGTGTGAGCGCCCGCCAGACCGTCAGCAGCCGCCCCGGCCGCGCACGCCGGCGGCGGCGAGCGCGCCGCTTCGTCGCGAGCGTGCTG